>CABFWB010001295.1:0-10542 GCA_902151455.1 Timema bartmani
CCTTCGACCACAGACAAACAGGGTAAGCTTCACCCTGTGATATTGGTGTTGTGTGTTTAGTGAACCATCCGATGCTACAGAGTCACCGCTTCGGTTCCCGGCATGGCCGGAGAGTTTATCATTAGTGAAATTTGGGTTTACACTTTCACAGTGATGAATTAACTGCAGGGGACTGGATGTTATGTCCGTCCTACTCTTGGATTAAATTATAAGGCACATGAAGCGACGACAGGCCTAGCCAGGCGGTAGTTGTAGATATATGGCTTGAATAAGAAAAACTGACCCAAGCGGCAGTTTGGACGTATCCTAAACATAGTACAGATTATTTAAGCACATCAAATTAAAGCAAATTAAATTCTCAGTCTTTTTTACTGAACTATTTTTATATTTGAATCACACATATATTTCTGCATAAATGAATATTTTAGATGCATAATTACAATAATTTGAAAATATCTATATAGTTAAGGGACAAAAGAGCAAAATATAACTATATTAAATAAAGCACAATAAAATATACTTAATTTTAAAAAGGGATGTAAATCTACTTGTTATAAGCTAAGATATAACGAATTTTAAGAATGTATCTGATGCCATCCTGAATTGGCCACCATCTTGAAACTGCAGTGTCGGAAACAATGTCTCCACTTCAAGGAATGTTCAAGAGTGTCCAATAGAGGTATGTTCCAAGGCTCATATTTTAATCATAAAATACATAGTTTAAATGCTTACCTAATGCACTATTAGGGGAAACCAGGATGGATGGCAGAGTAAAACGTTGTGTATACAGCTGTCGTGGCTGACAGAGCACCTTCGATTCTAGGGGCCATACTGCCTGTTTTGTGGCTACTAGGGCTAGGACGTCGGAACATCTGTACTTGTATTGGAGGGCTACCTCTTGAGCCCAGTGTACCGGGGTTCATAAATCGTGCCTGATCACCTAGAGGTCATTCAGGCCATTGGTTATTCCTTCCAATACCTCGTTTTGCCACAAGCTTCTAAATAGTCTTTTAAATTCATACATATTTTTTAATATCAATTATCAACATCACATTTTTAATGGATATAAATATGCTAATAAAAGCCTTAACACCCAAGTCAAATGTCAATCACGAACCCACACAGTCCTATATCCACTAAACCCCCCTAACCACGGCCACAACGCAACCTGACAAAAATTAGGCACACATCGATAAGACAGGGGGTGTTACAATAGATTACTTTAGTATACACATTCATAATGTATTTACGGCATTATTACAATTCAAACAAAACCTTATCTATACACATTGAAATTCGTAGAAATACCGTCTGAGGAGCCATTTATATTACTTATAAGAATATCAATAGTATAAACATGAATGTGGAATTATATGGATGAGACATTATTTCTTAAAATTCCATACTACAAGGCTGATTCTACCTGTAGAGACAATAAACGATGTGAGGGGGAGGCGGGTTAGTGGTTTTGTTAGAAGAGCTTATAGGTTTCAAACATGGAAACTTGAAATTTTGAGTAAAAGTTCCTTTTTGGCCCTAGACCAGAGATAGGACAAAATTTTGCGAGATTCAAGATGTAAGGGGTAAGAAAGTGGGGTAGAATATTTTCAAAATTTACTGACTATGCGTCTTTTTAACTAGTGTCCATAGTTCCTTAAAATTTAAAATTAATGTTTCTTTATAGAATTGGGTGGAAATATTTGTAGGGTTATTCAAATTTCATCATCTAAAGGGGTATAGAGAGGGAATAAAAGGTGTAGTATATTCTGTGTCCTCCAATCAAGATGAAATTTGATATATTGGGGTTAATCGAGTCTCACTCGCAGAATACTAATATTAGATTAATTTGTGTACAGCATTTACACGATGGGTGCCGAAGGGCTTTGGAGAAAAGGGGGTGGGTTGTTCAAGACTACCAAAACTAATATAAATTACTAATTTTCAGGGTGATTGACGATTGAAATTTTTTGGACAACTAATAGGACCAGTTCAAATAATATATAAAAGTATGAACAAGTTTTATTCAATAAATGGGACCCTGGGAAATAGGAGAGGCGATATTACGAGAATAAAAGATTTTAATGTGTGGTAGAAAATTTAAATTTGACTAGCATTTAGGAGGACAACTCTAAATAACCAAATCAGTCTTAAAAATTGAGATTTTTAAGTTCTAGCTAGAAAAATTAGCTTTAAATTTCCAAAAATAAGAGAAACAAGTAATTCCCAGTGTAGTAGACTATTGAAATTTGGTAGTAAATAAAAGGGACCATGCTAAATAACCATGTCTCTATATATATTTTACTTTAAATTGGACCCCGGGAAATAGCGGAAAAGGGGGCTTATAACAATAAAACAACTTTGAGCTATAATGGAATATATAGATTTGGAAAGTAGTTAGAAGGAACCCTCAAAATATACAAATAAATTTTAATATTTGAAATTGCTAAGTGGGATTTGAATAAATGGAGGAAAAGGTGGTGTGCTCAACATTTTCAAAACTAGTATAATACATTTAAATACTTCCTTATGGGTTATGGAACCTTAATTCGTAGGGACCACTTAAAATAAACATAAAAATCTGAAAATTTTAAATTTTAAATTTAGACAATGGAAAATGGGGATGGGGAGCTAGAGCTAGAAATAACTTTTGAGATGAGGTTGAAAATTACAATTTGAAATAGGCGTATAGATAAAACTTCAGATAACTTAATAAATCTTAGAATATAAAATTTAAAACTTACAAAATTATTAGAAACAGCTACTCAGTGTGGTATAAAACAGAAATTATGCAAATAGACAAATATATCCGTCCAAATAATTATAAAGGCTGAAAATTTAAAAATTTTAAATGGGATACCAGAAATAAAGGGGGGTTTATAAATACATTAAGTAGGGTAAAATACATAATTTTGGCAGGCTGGTAGAAGTACGTCTACAGATAACCCTTTACTTTTTAATTTGAGATTTTGAAGTGGGAGTTAGAGAAATTGGGAGGAGGGAAGCAAACCTTTTCCAAACTGGTGGATAAACTACTTCTCTGTTTGGTATAAAAATCGAATTCATCAAGCAGATATTAATCACAAATAAATTTAAAATATTGGTTATTTCTAAGAAGGCTTGTGAAATATAGGGACCAAATCAAACCGTACCAAGATCTTATTTCTTAAATTTCATAAAGAAGGACCGGAAAATAGGGAGGGATGGTCCCCTCAAAAGGTTTCCAAAGTTATATAATTACAATTTTTTTAGAAATTCTGTGTAGTAGCAAGTTGTATCTGTAATTCTTGAAATATTGGAATGTAAGCCTAATTTAATAGACTCTAATGGTTTCCCGAACAACGTCTGAAAATAAAGAATTTCAAAATTGAAGTCCAGCAAAATGGAAGGGCTTAAAATGCATGCAACCAACACAGAACACTCGTTTCGATGTGGCTATGTTGAAATTTGGTAGACATGTAAAATATCATGTATAGATAACCAAATAAGTATTAATATTTCAAATTGGAATTATGGAGCTAAGGAGGGTGTGAAAAAGGGGGTTGAAAGTGAATGTAAATTTTCATCTTTCCAAGAGCAAATATACTACCATGCACGAAAGAAAATTTAAATTCGACAAGTTGGTAAAAAGACCACCCCATATAACCATAAATTTGGAAGGTTTGGAATTCAAAAATTTACTGCTGTTAAACGGGAGGGGCCCATACAATTTCCTGAACTTATAAAAAAAACTCGATATGGTGGAACCACTAACTTTGTAAAGGGAGAGGAAAAGTGATTAAAATTACTAAAAGTAAAATGAATACACAAACTAAAAACTACCGTAAAGTGGGTACATTTATATTTCAAATACATAGCTAAAGTAGAAATATATTAGCGCATATCTAGGAATGACATACCAATTAATATAAACCAATTAAGATGAAATAGATTGGTGTCTATGATTCTCTTTGGAAAATCATGTTTCATATTTAATATGATTCTGTAACAGAACATATTACTTAATTTATGATCGTTGGTGAAACGTGATGCTCTTTTATTCAAACATGTTTCTTTTATCGTGCTTAGGTAAACTTAACTTTGTCAATGCAGTGTGACGTCTGCCCCGTGATTGCGCTCGTTTGTGCCCTCACTTTGTGGACTAGTTAATATTTCCTTTCTAAACGTTTTTATTATTTATTTATTAATCACCACATCTGGTTTGTGATTGCCATGGTCAGCTCAGGACTGTACACGGAGGATCTATCAAAATTATGACTGTTGGATATTCACCAACAAAGCAAGAATACCATTTATAAATACGTCAACGGTTGAGTTATTACATTACAAAATCAAAGTTTCCAGAATATTATTAAATATATGAATGTCCAAATTTGTTTGACATTTATTGTAATCAAATTTCTGTTAGATCTTATTATAACTAGGGGAAGAGCGGGCTTAATGGCCAGGCTAAGGTTTTCTGAAGTTTTTAACTGACTTTCAAGTGATACAGACACTTTAAAATCATAAAATATACACATCAACCATCCTAGTACATGTAAGAATTTTTTCGTTGTGGCTGTAAAAAGGGACGTACCTAAATAATCAATTTTCCAAAAAGTAACTAAGTGGCCATTATGCCCACAGGGGTGGGGCATAGTGACCACATAGCTGAAAAGTGGTAAAGAAATTGAGAAAACGGGTTTTAAATTAGAAAAAAATTATTTAAAGGAAATGTTTACTTATTTAAAGTAAAAAAAAATAATTTTAAGCATTTTGAATACAAAATATGTGTGGTTTTTTCAAACACCTATTATAAAAAAAGTTTTTTTTAAAAGGAAAGTAATTTTTAGTGAGCTCAGTTACAAGTTTCGCATAAATACCCATTGTCCTCTTCCCCGACACCAGTACACAGTTAATGGGCCCACAAACCACATCTTTGGCACTTGATCCAACGCTTATTTGAAGTTGAAGCTAAAAATTTTTCACAACAATATAAACATTCTGAATCGTAGTCATCATTGATAAATTCAAACAGGTTTCTTTTACCAGTGTTGACCCGGGGTTTCTTAGCTTTTTTTCTTCAGATTTTTATTAATAGTCCTAGCATTCTTTTTTTCTTCTGCTATTTTCCGTTTCATAGCTTTTTCTTTTGCTTCCTTACACGCTTTCTTGGCTAACTGATCATTTTTATAAGGAATTCCTGACAACAACGCTGCATAACCTTTCTTCCACGCATTGCTTTTACGTTGTGCTTCAGATACACGAGGCACAGGGGAAACATCCTCAGGGCGGATGTAAAATGATGACCCCGGTTGTGGATCATAAGTTTTATCTAGGACGGAGGTATTACTGCTTGACGATCCAGCTTGCAATGAAGGAGCGGCAGTCCTGTCAGTGGGTGGTGGCTCTATAGCATTTACTGCTGATGCCATGGCATCTGGTGGAAGTGGTATTTACGTTACTTCTAATGCAGCAAAATCTTCTTCTGAGAAAATGTGTTCATTGAGTGGTTCAATGCCACATTTGCTAAATCCATTCATTGCATTGAGTGAAACAGCAGCCTTCAAGTAGGCTTCCCCCAAAAGACGACTCACCTGAAATAGCGTCACTGTTCTCCCGGGGTTGTTCCTTAAATACCGTTCGATTGCTTGAACGTAAAAAGTGTTAAGTGGCCCCATGAAAGAAACGTCCAAGGGCTGCATTTTATGGCTGTAGTGAGGTGGTATACACACCAAAGTCCACAGCTGTATGATTAGCCCTGGCCAGCCTAATGGACTCAATGTTTTTAGTATGAGTGCTATGCCCATCTAATATCAACAATACTGGATCATCTTCTGTGGGCTTGGCAGGCATTAGAAAATGCATAAACGATTGTACCAAAATCTCTATCTGCATCCATCCGGTAGGGTGGCAAGTAAATGCAGTCCCAGGAGGAGCTCCAACCGTCAATTCAGCCTCTATCCGAACCCGGGAAAAGCTAATGAAAGGGGGGTGTAGATGCCCCCAGCTGACATACACATTACCTAAGAAGACAAAACCCCTCTTTCGGCTGAGGTGAGAGACCCAACCTATTGTCTACCCCTTGAAGATATAACTTTTGAGCATTTAGACTGGACTGTAGTAAGCCCAGTCTCATAAACATTGAAAATTCGATGGGCTGGGTAGTGAGAAAGGTTGTTCTTCTCAGCAAGTTCAAATGCTGAACTTTGCAGATCCTTAATAGTCTTACTGAAAAACCTTGTCTCTCCAACATTAGTAGATGGTTGAAGATTTCCTGTTTTTGTTCCTTAGTAAATACGGACTTAAAACCTCCAAATTCCTTTATGTGGCCTGTAGCACGCAAATTTTGGTTCAACACTCTCCTCTTCAAAGTATACCTAGGAGCATTAAGATAGTGGTAATAATTTTAGTTTCAAACCGATCCAAACTACATAAATAAAACTTTCTTCCTTATATTTTGGTAGATAATTACTATACGAAACGCCCAATATTTATAGCTGCGATTAAACAAAATTTTGGGATAGTTAATAGCATTTTTTCAGATATTTGTACTGTCAACAATTTCACTCCACTCACTTTAATAAATTCTAATTTATTGTGATATAAATATTTACTTTACTATAGGAAGATGATCTTATAGAGAAAGAGTTTTCAGTGCAATAAAATGAATCTATATATCTCTTTCTATTGCAGTTTACTTTGTACTGTCCACGATTTTATTCACTTTACAAAACAATATTTTATTGTTATATAAATATTTATTGTTAAAATATATGCAATTATTAATTGTATGAAGATATTGTTTTACTATAGTAAGAAGAGTTTTCAGTGCAATAAGAAACTACTTATTAATTTCTATTGACCTTTACTAAAAATAAGAGATATTTAATTTTCCATATAAACAAGAGGTGTTAGAAGAGTGTAATTGGACAAAACATTATGATATTTTGTTGTGTAATCCTAAGAGCAGGTTTAGGGAGATACGCTATATTTACTTTCTCTCTATCTTACAGGTACATAAAGTATGGTGATCGTCAAAAAAATCGAACTCGAGATTTTGATGAATCTTGACGTTTCATGACTCCCTGAATCCGAAAAAAGTGGTTTTTGAATTTCCGTCTGTCTGTCTGTCTGTCTGTCTATACCTCCAACTAGAGCTTAAACTATTTTACCGATTGAGCTGAAACTTGATACTACTCTCAGGTGGTGAAGGGGAAGTATGGTGTGTGGTTGGGGAAACAAGCTCTAGAGGCGTACGTGATATATACGACCTCGATGTGCAGGACCTGTCCTGGCAACGCACGCACACAAAACTAACACACACTGCTCTGCATCCATTTATTTCAACCCAACACTGATGTTTATTTGTCCTGCTAGCTTGACAGGCCAGCCATGAGCCTTTTCTGTTAAATGATGTTCATTATCCTTTCCGTGTAAGACTGGCATCGGGTGGTTCCAAGAACAGTTTTAAATATGGAATTACTAAAGTAAAACGGTTTATTGTAAAATATGTACTATATATATATAATATTATTTACATTAATCAATAATTAATTGTGTAGTTCCAATATATTATTATATTTTGGCTTTATCCTGGATTTTTGCCTGATAGAAAATTACCCCATCTTTTCTTAAGATATAATGTTTTATTCAAACCTAAAATAAATAAATATATTAAATTTGTGTAAAACTGTCTGGTCAAAAAAACAATGATTTTCTTTTAATATGTATGTTATTTTTTTTACGGCCTAGTTATTATATTTTATGAAAAATAACCTTCAGATTTGGGGTTAATTGAAATCTTGAACATTTGGTTTACTAATATGGTCTCTGTGTTTGTTTTATAGATAAAAATGTTTCAGAAATATATGTTAACTTATTTCTGGTAAATCATTAGCGGTTTAGTGATGGCAAACAAGTATAGTACACATGTTTACTAATAAAATTTAGGTCATATTTTGATCTACCAGTATTAGAACAGGGTAGGCGTAGGCCTTATAGCTTTAATTGGCCTGATGAAGGTCTTCTAACAAAAGGACAGAGCGGCTTAGCATTTAAATACACGATTATGAGTAAGGGAGTAAAACTAGTAGATCTACTGGTTTAGTGATTGCTAATTGGTGTTGAAATATCTCTTATGAATATGTGCTCAGCTTAGGTTAGTAGTTGTATACTATATAAAGCCATTATATCGATTATAACTCATATCCAAGCAGTCTATAGCAGATTATAGACGGCTAAGCATTATACAGAAGCTACAGGGCCAGTGGTGTGTGGATATAGTTTAGTCCGATAAAAAACTCCATGCTGTTGACACAAAAACTAGCTCTACAGACCGAGAGGCCACAA
The DNA here is from genome assembly GCA_902151455.1 of Timema bartmani. NCBI lineage: Eukaryota > Metazoa > Arthropoda > Insecta > Phasmatodea > Timematidae > Timema > Timema bartmani. The sequence continues at coordinate 8,329 of CABFWB010001295.1, forward strand.
CATGTTGGAGAAGATAGTGATATCATTTGTGGATAGAGGATGTCATATGTGTTAGCACGTTAATCTCAGTTTTCTAGACAGGAACTGTTCCAAACTGCCACTCAGCTAACTGTGAGGGGAAAGCCTCTATTGATTTGGTATATGGATCGCTCATTGAAATTACGATACCATTCTAAAAATACTGACTCTTTGAGTATAAATGGGGGAATGCGTTTAGATTAAGATAATTATTTTGGAGCAGTCCAAAAATAATGTAACAATCATCAACTATTGTTTTAGAGCAGCTAGTGGCATTTATTTTCTTGAAAGAAGTATATTTTTTGGGGGGTGCTTTCAGTAATGTTTTGGAATATTATTAAGGTATTTCAATTGAATAAACAAAGGGTTTTCTCCTAAACTGTTTACATCTAGTGTACATATTTCTAAGCACTGTGATTAAATCTTTCTTCACTTGTATAAGTTTTTGCATCTTCGTTTGGAGATAATCTCAAAACTTTGATATTAATTCTTCATAATTTTCACAAACACAAAAATGGATTGTGAACTATAGAATACAAATGAAAATCAATATTCGAAAATTATCTATCTCTAGATTTTTCAAGTAAAAGAAGCACTATCTTCACAGACAGTTCAGCATTGAGCTACCTGTTGGATTGGTTAACATAAAACGATTGGTGTATTTATGGACTGTATAGAGTTATCAATAATTTTATTTTAGAATATCTAATTGATGGAATCTTCTTCTAGGCGTGTAACACATTGAAATATGTGATTACACAAATTTCCGAGTTAACTCCTATGTTTTTATTTATGACACCAGCTAATATGTCATGATTGAATTCTTAATCTCCCCACTTAAACAATATATGCAAAGTTTTGGTTTATTTGTACATAACCTTTTAATTTGTATAATAAAACATTAAATATGCGCGTAAATTTTCAAACCTAGTGATATTTATTGTTTAAGTCATATATTTTATTTAAGTGTCAGATATTTTTATTTGTAAATGAACGTAATAAACAACTTTTTAAACTCACAACATATAAAATAAAAAGAAACAATAATAAATGTAAAACGTATAAACAATATCATGTGATCAATTCATATGTTTGAATACTTATTTATAATACATTATATTCGAAAATCATAAAAAATACATTTGGCTTTCAGAGTAAATTGTCTCCTATACTTCTTGGGTGAATCAATTTGCCAGCATAAGCCGCATGAATTTCTCCTTCTACTTTTGCCTCTTCCAAATCTATTTCTTATAGTCGTATTGTTCTTTTCATGCTCTCATTAATATTTTCTGATAGTTTGATAAAACTGTTCATCACTAACCGTAATTGTCATAAAACACCTTCAATGTTATTCCTTAAATATGACTTTTGAGAAAATGTATTACTCAATGAGCTTAAAAGCTTAAAAAATATATATATATGTTGTCATATAACTTAATATTGGTTAGATTATATTGAAAAGGGTCCCATTCGATCACTCATGACATTTTCGAAACAAACATAGAATTTTAATTATGTGTAAGCTTGGTGCTGGAGAAGAGAATCATTATCTTTCTTTTAAAACAAAACGTTCCCCATAAACTCTTGAACATTTAATTCCATTTACTCAAATGTACGTCTAATTCTCCATCTAAAACAAACAATTCATTCACGAACGACTAAAAATCCCATCACTGGCCAGTAAATAAAAGAATTATTTCATTGATTTCAAAAATACTATTTTTATTTTCAATTTATAATTTTGATGAGCATTATTGCCAGTGGATCAATCTCATCAATTCAAAGTTTAAATTATATCATGGCTCCATTAATATGCATGGTAAAAAACCCTCACAACACCTAAAAAATTCCAACTTCTTAAGTCTACGTTTAGATAGTTCTGATGAATATTTGGCTGGTTAGGTTTAGTGCATAGGTCTTTATCTTGCTAGTTTGAATAGTTACTTATATTAATTATAATATATTGTATCTTAAGTATCATTAGTGTATTACCTATGCTATTTTATAAGGTAATAAAAAGAAGTTGAATATACTTTAAGTCCTACTTTTTGTCTGGGCAATCCTCATTTGATTCTATTGATAGTGTGTAGTGAAGAGGGTAGAATTTGAATAAAATATACTTGCGTTTTCAGAGAGATAGAGAGGGGATGGGATAACCATCCAGGGAAACAAATCATCAGTATAGTTTGATGCAGT
>CABFWB010001295.1:10586-45071 GCA_902151455.1 Timema bartmani
CCCCCCCCCAACCCATTGGATACCAAGAAAGTTTATGACTATTAAATACCTCTAGAGGCTATATGAATTTCTTTTTATGGTAGCTTTGAGCAAGTATTTAAATAAGTGTGACTTCATATATTTTAGTATATAGTAGGTAGTAATTTTAATAAAAATTATTCAATTAATATGAAAGTTTTATACACTACTCCATGGTTCATGAATAAACGCTGAATTAAATATATAGTAGGTTTATAAAATCAGTTTTATTTCGTACTCTAGAAAAGTTTGAACATTATTTTTATAAATCAGCTAACTTTAATTTACAAATAATTGGTTTATAATATTCTAAACAGAAATTAAATTTTTTTGGATTATTTTAATCTTAAATTTTTGAATCCATAGAGATTAATTATTACTGTTTGAAATACATTTTAATTCATTACCGGCTCCAAGGCGTGGTTGAGACATCTAAGGCACTTTGCTCAACCGTGAGTAAGGCATTAATTATAAGCATATCCTGTTACGGCTGTTTGTGCAATGTGTTTATGTTATAATTTTTGCACTTTTTTAACTGATAAATCTAAAAAAAAATTTAACGCATATAGTGGTATACTTTTTCAATATTATAATATCAACACCTGGTCTTAAAATGTATTATATGTATTTGACACATCTTCTGTCTTATATATTCTGTTATTTAAGTTTTTACTAAAACTATATGAGTCTTGGCGCTGAAGGGGGGTGATGACTGCTCCGTTTACCCACCATCATTTGGTGAACCACTGCCTTGTTGAGATATGAACTGTGACATTCACTTCACCAGATAGCAAGAATAATTAACTTAACATTTACAAATACAAATATTTCACAAAATTAAAATGCATGAATGTTTATTTATTTTTATTTGAATATTCTAAATATGTTACTCTAGTTTTATTAAGGTCACTAAACCAATTAATCCATGTGGAAAAATAATTCTAGCACCTGCGTGATAATAATCATATATTTTACAAAATTAAGCTTCAAATACCAAGATTTTGAGCTGAGTCTTGGTAAAGTTTTCGCAAACGCCTTCCTTCTGAAAGTTTTCCACATTCCCCTTTCCGCCTTCCCTTCCCTCTCTTGCCTTATACCCTCTCCCACCCATTTCCTTGTGACCCAAAATAAACGAGGGCAATCTTGGAGACACTAAGCTACTCCCTCACCAAGTTGAGGAAACTGTTTCAATTGCATTACCCCGGGACATCTCCCCACACAGATGCAGGTCAGTAGCAGACCTCAGGCTTGACTAGAGGTCGCTAGTAGCTCGCCATCCAGTTTCCGGTTCCTGTCTCTAGTCAACTGCGCTAGATGTTACTTGTGTCATGGAGAAAGTTTGGAACACAATGTTCCACTCGACTATAAATACGTTCTTGCATGTCTAAGTTAACTAAATATATATTCTAAGGAGCTCTTTTTTTATTCCAGTTGCACTTAACACAAGTGGGAGAACAGATTCTTCATTCGGTATCTCTTAATAGAATAATTAAGAATTAGATTATTTTAACTAGTTACAATTAACACACAGTAAGATTACTGATTCTTAGTTCAGTTGCACTTAACGTAAGTGGGAATACATAATTAATTCAGCTGTGCTTAAAATAAGTGAGAGTCCTGATTCACATCCCATATCTGCCTTCTCACTGATTGAAGAGTATTTATATTGATTCCAACCGGACTCAAACCATGGCTTAAGAGATTGCACATCAACGATCATGAACGTAGCTCAGTTTACTCTCAAATTAGTGACAAGTATTTAACTTAAAATAATATTAATATGCTATATACCTATAAAAATATTCTAAATTAGAAAAGTGATTCTATTTTTTATGGTTATCTAGTTTATTGAAAATTTAGTATCCCACCATTACTCCACTAAAATCATAGTGCATTTCTTATAAATTATACCTCTATAATTCGTAACTTCTTAGTGTAGAGATTCAAATAATCTAGATGGTGAGTAATACTATGGCTAACTCTCTGTCCACAGAATAACTCTAAGGTTCATGGTCACGGGAACGTTAACTCGCCATTCGACCCTACCCTGAGAAACCATTAACCAATCCCTAACCTGATATTCAACTACTTTCAAAAACATTTTCAAATTTTCCTCCTATTGACATTTCAGACTACCAAGGATTCAGGTTCTTCAGGTTACCCAAATAAAATGTGTTGATCACGCCTGTTACTTTTCATAAACCCAAATGACAATCCCCTTTATTGCCTAATGGGGATGGGTAACGGTAAGAGCACATTTAATTTACTAATGATCAAGGTTTCAATAAGTAGTATACAAATATTCGTTGTAATAACCTAAGCAGTTTTCATAATATTTCAAAAAACAGTCGTTTTTAGCTCTATCTTTAGGGGTGTATACCGCCCTTATTATTGAAGATGGACCCTAGGTTGCTGATGTGAATTATTCTATTTTCATCCAAGGAATAGCCTGCCAAAGTTTGATGCAATGTTTTAGATACACGTTGTATAGTGCTCTTGTTATTTAAACGGAATCTGCTAAAATTGCATCAAACCAAACCAACGTAGATGGCCAAGCTTGGTGTGGCAATAAACTAGTATTTAATTTGTTTGCCCCTAACGTAGAGTTCTAGGTTTGAACAACAGCAAGGAACGCTGAGGAGGGGTCTAAGAGGGGGGAATTGTGATCACCAATATGGTTTACTCATATTCTTTCCATAATATTATGAGTGTGTTTTCTATAAATTACCCTTTTATTGATTCTCCTCAAATTAAATCGTTACTGAATTCATCTGCAACGGTGGTTTCATAGTCTAGTGCGTCACTCATATGTTGGACTGATTTGTAGATGATAGGTTGGAATTCTGATCATAGTGAGCTGTAATGAGGAATGTTTTTCTAAATGAATTGCCACTCTCCCTTTACACAAATACGTGTATATCCTACTAAGATATTAAATATGAAATATTTTTTCTGTGTTTGCTTTTGGTTTGTTTGTTGCTCAACCAGGCTCAAACCTATATACCGATTGAGCTGAAATTTTGCATGGATATATTTTATACATTCTTGTAAAACAAAAACTATAATTTTCTTAATAAAACCCTATATAATTGATGGTTTTTTTCAAACATTCCTTCTTAAACCATGTGGTTAATAGTGGTTTTCTCCTGTTCATTTATTTATGACTTACTTGTTCACCAATTCAACTCCAAATCCAAAAAAGTAATTACGGAATACATTTCAATCTTAAATTTAAAAAAAACTATAATATCTGTTCGATATTTTGTATTCACATGAGTAGGTAAATCGTTTTGCTTTAATGAATAAAACTCACATATAGGTACACATTAAACATGTTTACTATATTTGAGCTTACATTCATCTAGATAAATTTTCAGACTAATAGAAGAATTCTACCATTCAAAAGCAGCTTAAACACACCAAAAGACAAGGAAAAAATCAAGTAAAGTCTTGTGTATATTTGTGTGATAGCAATGTAACTTCCTGAATTTTTATTCTTTTCATTCTCACCATAGAAAACTTAGGGCCGTGAGTTTGAGTACTTATTATATATATATATACTTTTGTGAGTCTGACACATTTTACCGCTTGACCATTACTTCAGTTAACATTAAAACCAAGACAAAGCTATTACTTGGCAATACGTGCCAGAGGAAATATTGGGGTATGCATCTCGGATTCATTGTCTTTACCATTATATTATACTGTGAGTCTTTTAATTTAAATAACGTGAAGAGATATATTGATAGCTCCAAAACCATAAAATATAGAAAAGTAATAGCTTAGCATATATTCTCAGGGAAACTCAAGAATGTGACACAGGAATTTTTTTTAATTATACATGTTCTACTTATAACCTTACAGTTAAGAATGCGTGACTACTGCCAGGGCTATCTCTAAAACCAACAAAAATAGCCATCTAAAACATGAAATACGCCTGCGCGATTAAATAAATCTAAGGTTGTGCTTCCCTTTTGGTTTATTTTATATTAATATTATAGCCTATAAACCTTGTTCGACTCTGGATTTATTGATCTCGGTTGTGGTGAATGTCCAGTTACACTGAACCTAATTAATTTTTTCTGGTTCAAATTAATGTCAAAATATATTAAATATTTATTTTATTACCAACCATCATCTTAGTTTTTAGTGAACCTAAGACTAGTGTCCAAGGGAAAATGCAATTTTAACGTTTTAACTCATTGAAAGCAAACCTTTATTGGTGTTTGAACTTAAGACTTGAAGAAACTGTTTCTATACTAGAGTTCTTATTTTGGTAGAACATAGAGCAACTGAAATTATGCAAGGGGAAGGGGACAAAAGGCTTAGTGCAGACAGTCACTGCATCACACCCTACAGACTTAAGCTCCACACAATGGTTGCAGCAAGCAATGACAGACAGATTACCTCGCTTCCGCTTCCTTTAGCCGATAAGACATTGAGGAGTGTGGAAATGGCTATAGTATTAAGCACTGCTTGTCTTCGCTGTATTAGCTAATCGATGTGTGACTTTTGATGCATAGGATGAGATGTCATTCAAGGAACTGCTGTCATTCGTCAATGACAATTATTTTGAAATTAAATACCTTATTGGTTTGACTTATGATGATTTATGTTTGTTTTTAGCACTGCGTCTTACTAACTGTTCGGTCTATCCATTTATGTACTAGTTCGCTAATGTGTTAGGAAGGTTGTTTATAGTACACACAATCAGAACTCAAACTCCAATATCCTCGACATCAGCAGTCCAACCTATTGCGAAGAGGGACGCCTCAGTCCATTCAGCCAACGAAACCAGAGCTACTATAAAATTATAACGAATTTAATCTCACCAGGCAAAGCCACCTGTGAAAGTTGTTCCAACATGGAACTGAGAGATTGACGATGACTAAGACGAGAGTAAAGGCCATCTACCGACAGTGAAAGAGGTGTTGGAGGATCTCAAGACAGTTCTGAGGTTTATTGAATGTATGCACAATACAGTGTGAAATATATTGCGGAAAAAACGTAGATTCTTGAGAAGGATACATTGCAAATATTAATTTAAACAGTATACAGCAAGAAAGAGCTCATAGCCGACTATTTAAATATTAGTTAATAACTTAATATATTTTAATAAAATGAATTCTGTTTGTGATATTCTGTTTTGTTTGTACCTACACCTCTCACTTGAGGTTTAGGTAAATCACATTTCGATTTTAGTGAAATTCGATTATGTGAACCAAATATTTATAGAGATATTGATTCACTATAAAAGGAGTTGACTGTATGCCTAAATTTAAATCTTAAAACCTTAAGCCTTGTGACCTCCGGTGTGTGTAATTACAAACCCAAGAAAAATAGAAAGGTTGATATTTTTAGGTTTAATTATTAAAACCTTACGATGTGCACATCTTATGTTGATTTGTTGTAACTTTTGGTAGTAAAAACATTCCCAACAGAGAATTGGTTTGTAATCATGTTTTTGTTCTACCTGTTTAACATCTTAGGCTAGCAGTCAACTACCCCAGGTCTATGGTGAACGGACTCTACCTATTCTTATATATAAAGAATAAGAAACAAAAAGAACGGCAATTTGGTATTTTTAGCCAGTGTTCTTAAGGAAACCTTAGTTTGTGTTACTACACACATTGTGAGCCTGAAGTATTAAACTACGTGATTGCTGGTACATAAAGATATAAAATGGTGGACCAAGGACATATTCAAATTTTTAAGATTATTTAGGGGAGCTAATGGATGTGCATCTAGGTAATATTTATTTTATTTTTAACCTATTAAACATATAAAAACTACGAAACTCCACACGGACATTCTCGCTCCATTGTCTAAAAATTGAAATATATATTCAAAAGTCGTAATATATATGAAACGAAATAATATACACTATCAAACCCAAGCATTAATTGCACTATATTTATGTAAAACATTTTTGAGTCCTGGTTTTAAATTTTATAATTTTATTTTTAAAGAATTAATATCCTCATTTGTATGTTTGGACCGATAAAATATCAATATTGGGTCCACAAGGTTCAACACTTTGTATTAAAATTTCGACTTCAGTTAAAAAAATTGCATTTTATTAGGTGTTGCACATATTCATGTCATCTCATTGTTATTAAATTCCTCATTAATAGATTTTGACCAATAAAAAATGTAAATATTGACTATTGAGTTTAAAATGGAGATAGATCACTGCTGTACAAACATTTATCCTAAGAGTTTTACGGGAAAATAGCATAAACCTTTTGAAAGACTTACTTATATTTAATTATTCTATGGCATTGGAGAATTATTGCGTCAAAATTTAAGTAGTATCTCTTTACAACTAAAGCTCACAAAATTGTATTAATATATTTGCATTTATCTAAGAAATTGTTGGTTTTATAAAAATATATTTCATTTAATTTTTTTAATTTTTAATAGTACTACAATTTTGGAATGATAAGTTATTTAGTATCTCAAATAGTTGTAGAGATACGGAAATTTCAGCTTCTCTAAAGTATTCTAAAAGTAATTTTCATGGGAAAATGAAAATAACCAATTTATTTATAATCTTAATCAACGCCTAGATACGAATTTTAATCAAAATCGTAGAGCCGATTTTGAAAATGTCGTTTTTTCTCTTTTCGCCCTTTATTAAAATACTATTAATTTTAAGTTTAAGCAGACACACACACACACACACACACAGACAGCATTGCAAAGACCACTTTTTAGGGTTCAGGTGGAACATGATACGTCGATATTCATCAACATTTCAGGTTAATCGTTTTTTACGGTTGCAATACTTTACCTTTTGTTTTCGAAAAGTTAAAAAATATAAATATTTGCGTATAGCTTGAAAGTTATTGGTTTTATAAAAATATGCTTCGAATAAAATAATTGTAGGCTATTATAAATAATTCTACATATTTGTTATGATAAGTAATTTCATATCTCAAATAGTTTTGGAGATATGATAAAAAATGTTAATTTACGGCTCAGACCGGAGCCCTTAAAGTAATTTTGCTGAAATATTGAGAGTAGCCATTTGGTTTGTAATATTTATAAATGAAATTCAATCAAAATTGTTAAAGCCGATTTTGAGAAAATCGACTTTTTCTCTTTTTGCCATTCTGTAAACTACCCTTAATTTTAGGGTTAGATATTCAATTACAAAAACCCTCAGGGCAGCCTATGAAAACCCTAGATACCAAGTTTTAGAGGTACAGACAAACAGACAGAAAGACGGAAATTCAAAAACAACTTTTTCGGATTCGGGGGGTCATGAAACGTCGAAATTCATCAAAATATCGAGTTCGAGTTTTGTGAGGATCACAATCCTTTCTCTACCTTTAAGTTAGCGAGAAAGTAATGAATGGTTTTCTCTTTGTTTATTTGTTTGTTGCTCAATTACGCTCAAACCCACATAGCAATTATTGCGCTGTTTACATTTAGAATGGATATTACTCGGTGAATATATAGTCTAATAACAAATTACGTCTGCCAATTTAGTCAAGATAGCGGCTACAACAAACTTCTTGTTGGCATTTTTATCTGCTAATGCTTATTTTATTTCATTAGACCAATTATTAATGTTTTCCAGATATATTAGACATTATGTCCATTTTGAAAGAAATGTATCTATGCAACACTAATAATTAATTAGCTTGTCCAGACCTTTTTCTCATAAACTATGGGAAGCCAAATTAACAATGAGAATCAATAATCAATCATCATATAAATAATAGAGGATGTGTATTTGTTTGTTTGTATTTATATGTGTAGGTGATGTAACTAAAAATCCAAATAACTAGAAAGCTTAAATTATACTAATAGACATGAAATATTATCTTTCTGTAGCTCAATCACACCCAAACCACAGTACACTTTTAGAAGATATGGAAAATTTAAAAATGCCACAAAAATAGTGGGATGAAGCCAAATGATCTGATAAAGCTAAATATTTGACATATCTAAGTGGAGGTTGGTAAAATGAAGGATTTCGAAATTTCTAAAGCTTATGTAAAGAAATATTTACAATGGTATAAGATTTTAGTTTGTCAAACAGGTATAATAAGAGTCATGAGCATTGTCTCTCTACCGCACGCGGAGGTAGAAACATGTGCACCCTGAGGCCATTATTTTAAAATTTAGATTATATATTTTAATTAATTACAATCATTAACTAAAATCTTTCTCCCGGACACCACCAGGTACTTTGCTGTTTCCTATAAAATAGCATCTTCCAAGCCTCTCTAACACTCACGTAATTAGTGTGCGTACAACCCGAATGGGTATTAAGTATTCGAGAAAACAAAATTGGGTCATTTTAAATGTACATCGCCAAAGATATCTGCATATTTAACCCAATGGGGTAAAAATGTGAAGCTATAATCTAAAAGAACTGACCCACATTTGCTTATAGGGAGAATGTTAAACTATACATTTTGGAAAAATACCGTCACCACACCCAGTTTGGATTCAGGATCTGACTTCTTCATAATAGAAAAACCGGATCAAACGAGCTTGACTACTGAGCCCACATGACCACTCGTGCCACGATACTATAATTATAGTTGCAATTGTTAAATTACACGCCGACTAAAAACAAAAGAAAGTAAAATGATGATGATGAAGAATAACAAATCTTTTTCTGTTGACACGGGTGGAGAGGTCTTGACAGTCTACTGGATGCTAGTGCGCATGGCAACCTATATTTTCTATTATTTGATCGATTCCCGATACGAATTGTTGACATCCATCACAACAGGACGTGGCGATGTAATTGCTAGGTGGTCCTAGGGGGCCACCCGATACCGCTCTGGTTTTACGGTGATGGTTAATAGGGGAACTAGGCTTCTCATTTACTGGGGGAAACCCACTGTTCCCCTCAAGCACCGTGGCAGTATCTCTTACTAACTTCATTACCATGTTGCTCCGTTGTGACGTGTTACATATGGCCTATACCCATGATAAAGATAGTATTGTTGGGACACCCCTCTATCACTTTTGTACAAAGGGTATCTGAGGTGTGTGTTTGCATTAGGAATAAAATTACATTATTGTTTTTAGCTCAAATTTAACTAAAGGGCAGTTAGCTGATGAAAATATTTGTTTAAATATTGTTCCAAACTATAATAAAATAATGGAATGGTGTGTACGATTGTGTGGTGGCAACTATTTATTTTAATTTTAAATATTACAAAATAAAAGAAGATTATTAATTTAAATATAGAGGTAAAATATATCTTAACCATTAATGAAGATCTATTATTGATTATATAGTCGGACTATACTGTGGCTTAGTTTTATTTGCATAACTTTCAGCAGTGAAGCTACATATTATATATTATCAGGCTGTGGCATACACGTCATCATTTGAAGAAGGTCCTCGCCTTTTCAGTTGCCACATAATTCCTATATTGTGTCCAACCTGAAATTAATTGTAAACTATTTTATCCAATATTTATAATCAGTGGTCTGACACTTAACGTATTCAACTTAGGATTTTCAATGTCACGTTTGTATTATTCTTAAAAGTGTAAGCCGTGTAATTTACGAGAAATGTTTTTTTGAAATTAATGTGATCATATTTTAAATAATCATTTGGAATTGGATGATTCTAAAAGGTTTTGTTCTGTATACATTCAAAAGTATTATTAGGTATGAGATGAATAGCGAAAATCACCAGCAGTCATTGTTTTCATTGTTTGGAAGTGAATATATCTACTTACTTAATACAGAAATAGCTTAGAGTAGGATATCTTATTGCTGAAGTTTCTATATGGGAGTGTTTTGTAAGAATTCTATCATGGCATAGGATGTATATATATATTGTAAACAGAAAAATAATGAGGAACTTTACATTAGGCTTATAATTCATACTAGGAAATAATAAGTTTATGTGCAGTTATAGCTTTTTAATTCTTAAATAAAAATTGTTTTGTACTGTACATGCATAAACAGGTTGGTCGGAAACTCAAAACCCAAACTACACACATAGAATGTTTGAACCAAAAGTAATACAACATCCCTATACACTTAATTCCAGTAAGCTATGCTAATACCATTAAATTGTTTTCAAAGTTTCACTGTGCAAGCATGCGTGTACAACAGGTTGCATATGAGCTGGGCGTATGGCACTACACAACTCGATATCTTGGATCACGGCAGCAGAACATACCACAACTAATAGTAAACAACACACCAGCCTATCTAGAAATGGGGATATGTTCTGAGGGTAATTATTAACGGACCTATATCACATAAAGTGCTTGCCATTATTACATCTGCAGTTCCGCGCACCTAGCTCCTACGCAACTTGTACGAGCATGCTTGCACAGCTTTGCTCTCCCGGCACTGTACGCCGAAACTTTGAAAACAATTAATGATATTAGCATAGTTTGCAGGATGAAAGTGTTTAGGGATTTTATAATACTTTTGGTTCAAACAATCTATATTTGCAGTTTAGGTTTTGAGTTTCCGAACACCCGTAGTTTACTTTACATGTAATTACTATATCAAGATTTGTATGGCTTTAATGTACCTAGGAATTCAATGACAATTTTGAAAAATAGTATTTTTAAATTTTCGAATACTTATTTTTTACCTCTTTAATGACAAACAATAGAGGAAGTTATTCCAAATCTAGTTGAATGAGGATATATACTTCAAGGTGATCATAAAATCCTCCACAGGTCTAAAGACATTGCCCTTTGGATTAAGATAGGAGGATATCTAGGTGCAATGAAAGGGAGCGTGAGTCACGGTCAGAATTTTTTTTTAGTTTTTATAACAAAAAACATTTTAGGCCAAAATAAAATAAAATATCGCTCCTTTAAAAATATTTAGTTTAATTTTCTACAAATGGTAATTGCATCAGTTCTTGAATACCTGTCGTGGGCTTAGCGGAATTTAGATATAAGATTTATTTTAATTTAAATAGTTTATCATTAAATGTCACTATACTAGTTATATATGTTCAAGAACGGTTTATATTAATATTTGTAGAAAATTAGACTAAATATTTATAATGTAGTTATATAATATTTATTTTTAAAGATAAGTTAAAACAAAATCTGCAAAAATACTGTTCATAGCTGCCTTCCATCAAACCTAAATGACCAATTCTAGCTCTAAAAATTTTTTTTTTAACCAAACTGTTAAGTATAACCCTTTCATCCACACGTGATGATATATAAACAAAACGGCTCTCAAAATTTTATGGATTTGTTGATAAACTGAAGTGTAATGTTATCTGTTAAGAACTGTGCACTCTGTAGTAGTGGATGTATATTCCGGTTAGGTAGGTGTCAGCGAGTCTGATAGGAGCAGTCTTCTGGAGACCACAATGGTCTAGTGGCCCCCATGTGATAGCGTCCATACTTTCAAGAATCGTCCCCCTGGGAGTCACTGAGATCCCTCCACACCTTCTTAAAACTGCCCTCAAGAGACTCGACTACTGCTCCTTCTGGCACCAACTTTCTTCAACAGGACCCACCCATTACCAAATTAACGGAAATTTAATGACTAGGAACTGTAGAATACTGAGCAGGAGAGTTTTAGGAGGGAAGGGAAGTTCAGGCCAGCAGTGACGCAGAAACGTTTGGGTGCATATGTTCACTGTACCCAACCAGATCTCTATTGATGGGTAAATAATACCATTTGTACTCATATACAAACTCATTTACGTATACATGTCATTTGTACCCACCCAAAATTTTAATTTATTAATACAGATTATTACATGTATACATCCAACATTTATGATTTACGTCCTCAAATTTAAAAGAAAAACTTTTTAACAAACACACACACACGTATGCATATAAGAAAGGTTTGTTTGAAGGCTTCCCCCAAAAAATATCTGGAACATTTGGAGTAGCTAGAAGCTATTTAAAGGACGTTTTTATGGGACTAGATACATTTGATAGAATGTGAAATAAATATCTTGTTACTAAGTTCACAGTATACTCTACCGCAAATATAGGATTATTTGCTTTAGAATTTTTTGTGAACATTATAACAAATTTTTTATATATTTGTGTTAGAGTATACTTTGAACATTGTAACAATTTTTTTATATATTTGTGTTAGAGTATACTGTGAACTTTGTAACAAATTATTTATATATTTGTGTCAGAGTATACTGTAAGCTTTTTAACAAAATCTTTATTTCATATTATATCAAATATGATAACATACTCTAGATAACTTCTAGATACATCAAATATTAAGGATATTTCTGGCGGAAAGCCCTTAGATAAACTTGTCTTAACTAAAATCACTAAAAACCCATACATTATTAGCAACAATTTCACATCTACCCACCTCAGTATAGCTTCAATTTCGTTTCAGACTAGCCTGCTAGAGACGGGAAGATTGGGTTTTAAATGCCGATTGAGAATACTGAGGGCCTAAATGTTTTCTAGCTCTCCTTCCTTGCAAATATGGTTAGATTACCTCTAAAATGATTCCTTCCTGATCCCTACCTATTAATATATGTATCATATACAAGTATAACCTGAACAGATAGTGAGATGCGGTGATAAAATTCAATCTTATAGAGTACCTTCCTGAGTGGGTGGTACCTACTGCTTCAGACCCCCTCCTCTGGGAACGGAGCCCCCGACAATGCATAATTATCAATATATGATGGCTTGCTGGTGGTGGAAATATCGGTCTACGAAGCCCGTTCATGTTTGCTTATGTGGTATTTCCTAAATATTATCTCACTATGTATGAACTTAAATGTGGGTGTACTGCCTAATCTTTGGTTTACCAGTACGTTTATTAGGATGTACCGAATAGACATAAAAGAAATATATCAAACAAACAAAATTAATTTAAATATTATTTTTAGTTAGCACATTTTAAATTATATGTGGGTTGAGTGGGATTATTTAATGCAAAAAATTGGGGAATTTAGATGTATACTCCAACTAAAGATTTTAAAATATATGTCTACAAATGCTGACACATATTTTCACTCTCCAAACTTTAATTATATACATTTTATCTTTGATGCCTTGCTTGGAGTAGCAGACAAATACTAACAATCTTAATGCTTTGATAGTCAATTATAAATAAGTAATTTAAAACAATTATTAAATTAAAAAATCTTCGGAGAATCCGTTATCATTACAACCTCTACCGTTATTTGTGGCAATGTTTCGTGAAATTCAGAGCTCACCCTTATTGAAATGAACACACATACACTAAAGTAGCCCCCGGATCTCACCCCTGCGTGTCTGACCATTCAGGAGCTACTAACCCAATAGTTCACCAGAAATAATGTAGGTACTGCTTACGAGCATTTAATTATAACTAATGCACGTGTGCCTTTAATTTACACACTTCTAGCCTTCCGTAGGGCGTTAGGGGGGCTATTGTAACAGCCCTTCTTCTCTTTCGCCTCACTCTTCAACCAACACACCCCACCACCTGACCACTACTAACAGCCCTTAATGAAATATTCCCGCCCTTGCATGTGGTCAGGGCTATACGGTAATGAATAAGGTTAGTAATCGTAACTAATCTCACAATGGTTGGAATTATTAGAGAAAAAAACAATGTTTACATTTCTTTCCTATCAGATAATTTTCTTTTAAACCACCAATATTATTTATTTACTATAGAACCCATATCTGTTTAGGTTATTTGGTTTTTATTTATGTCATTTATCTTTTAAAGACCAGTAGGTACAGATAAAAAACAACCAGTGGATCATATATTGTAAAATTAGACACAATATAGCAGACATGTCAAACTTGCTGCCCGCAGGCCACATGTGGCCCGAGTCATTGTTCTGTGCACCCCACGGACATTTTTCTGAACCAGCACACAATATGGCACAATTTGTCTTTTTATGAACGTTGTAAGAATACAACATTTGACAATATTACGTTTGGAAATTGGTCCTTATTTAGTGAAATCTAGTAGTTGAGGCTTACGTACCAAATAGTACTCATTACTCAACAAAGATCGATTCCCAAAAAGAGTTGAATTTGCCCACCAAATATTTGCAAGATTTGTCAGCACACAAATGTGTTTTCGCTCATTAAAAGAAATAAACACTGGAGTGATCACATTTATCGATACGAATTTTTCGTCTATTTTTAACGTGACTCCAACAAGAGATATAAAGTCTTGACATAAATATAGAGTTTCAAATTTTGGGCAAAAAATATTGGATTGATCTTAAGATATTTATATAATTTTATTTTTATTTTTATTATAATAAAGTTTTTTTTACAAATTGAGATTTTTATATTTAGGATGGTGACTGTGATAAACTTTCTGAAATGAGACCCTCTCATTACTTTCAATGTTCAATGTGGCCGTTACGGCCAAAAGAGTTTGACACGTCTGCAGTAGAGGATATTACACAAGAAGGATGCAACAATCTATTTAACATTCTTTAAATTGAAAAATAGCACTTGGACACGGGACTCGAGCCTGAGATCCTTGGCTTAATACGCAAATAACTGAGCTATATAGGAATCGACCCGTGCGTAGGATCATTCGTCCTTCTTATTTTAAGGCAGAATATATGATGGATGTGCTGAAATCATCAGTTACATTTTGAGTGATTATTAAAATTAAGATTGCAACCTATCAGATAACGCAGCCATCTTAAGCTTATCAGGGCTTTATGCTGCCAATAGTACAATGACAACTGTACTAACGTGTCCGAGTTCAATACTCGCGTGATAAACTGTTCTCAGTAGCTCGTATATTTCCTGGAACCAACGTTCATACATGATGTCTGAACCACGTCCATACATGATATCTGAACCACGTACATACATGATGTCTGAGCCACGTCTATACATGATGTCTGAACCACGTCCATACATGATGTCTGAACCACGTCCATATATGATGTCTGAGCCACGTCCATACATGATGTTTGAACCACGTCCATACATGATGTCTGAACCACGTCCATATATGATGTCTGAGCCACGTCCATACATGATGTCTGAGCCACGCTCATACATGATGTCTGAGCCACGTTCATACATAATGTCTGAACCACGTCCATACATGATATCTGAACCACGTACATACATGATGTCTTAACCACGTCCATACATGATGTCTGAACCACGTCCATACATGATGTCTGAACCACGTCCATATATGATGTCTGAGCCACGTCCATACATGAATGTCTGAGCCACGTCTATATATGAAGTCTGAACCACGTCCATACATTATGCCTGAACAACGTCAATACATGATGTCTGAGCCACGTCCATACATGAAGTCTGAACCACGTCCATACATGATGTCTGAACCATGTCCATACATGTTGTCTGAATCACGTCCATACATGATGTCTGAATCACGTTCATACATGATGTCTGAGCCACTTCTATACATGATACCTAAACCACGTCCATACATGATGTCTGAGCCACGTCAATACATGATGCCTGAACCACGTCAATACATGATGCCGGAACCACGTCCATACATGATGTCTGAACCACGTCCATACATGATGTCTGAACCACGTCCATACATGATGTCTGAACCACGTCCATACATGATGTCTGAACCACGTCCATACATGATGTCTGAACCACGTCCATACATGATGTCTGAACCACGTCCATACATGATGTCTGAGCCACGTCTATATATGAAGTCTGAACCACGTCCATACATTATGCCTGAACCACGTCAATACATGATACCGGAACCATGGCCGTACACGATGTCTGAACCACTTCAATACAGTTCACGTCTTCCTAAAACCTAGATCAATCGTCCCCTTAAAGGATGTCGTCTTCTCTTTACTGAGATGTCCTCTTGACCAATTAGAGAGGGGCAGGTTCTGTACTCCTGAGTGTAATCTTGAACATCACGAGGGATTTTCACTGCAAATCTAAGTGGGAAAACCATTCGAGATGGCTTTGAATGTACTCAAGAATACACCTCGAGATCCTTCAAGAAGGGATAATTGGCAGATTTCCACTCTGAAGGAGGCTTGTTCATCATTGAACTATTCCCTTATTTTGGTTGTAAGAACAGTAGTGAAGATTCAAACATATTCTTTTCATCCAACATTGATAAAAGTTGACTATATTATTTATGTTATTTTATTGGTATCGATAGTATCAATCAAAGGTGACAGCTGCAGATAACATGACTTCATGTGTGAATATATTAAAATTATTTTTGTAAATTTAGTAACTAACTTCTACTGTTCTTCCTACCAAAATCATACTTTACATTCGATATAACATGTACACTTAGGATTCCATTACTTGGCTCAGAGGACATCTAGTTCATCATGAGTCCGTCAATATCATTGCACAACTTAACTAGGTCTACGGTAGAATGCATGCAACTAAGTAGAGAATGTTACAACTATTATCTTTTGAGGTCTAACATGTGCTTTATCTGAATCAATGGTAAAACAGATAAAAGCATCAGTCGCGTGTTACCTTATATTCTGGTGACTGGAAGGCTGAGTTTTGAATTCTGGCTGGGTTTACTGATAACTGATGTAGTATTTTCTTCTTCCACTAGCCTAAATTATGACAGAGAGCCCACCACTCCACATACGATAACCGGAGGAACAAAAAGTTCAAACGCAAGTTTTCATTTCTTCTCTATCCTATACCTGTAGTTGGCTTCTTGAGACACATACATTTAGATGGCCTGCCAAAATAAAATAGAATGCACTAAATTCTACATCAGTTTCTTCAGATCATGCAAGCTATATAATGTTATTATTCTTTTAATACCTAACTTACCTTTATGAATAGCAACGGGAGCCTTATGCATGTAATATATTACTTGAAAATTGTTATTTATAAAATAAATATTTTCTATAAATCCCTTTCTGGTACCATGGTTTGTAATTATTTGTTACTAAAGTCAGATACTTCTTCCGACTAAACATTTAGTAAAATGATACGAAAATAATATTTTATTTAACTAGATACTTTTTACTAATTAGCTTTATAGTACTACGATATCTAAATATTTTACTTACTTTAAGTGCATAGTATACACTGATTACCTTTCTAATAATTTGAAATAAATATCATTGTTACTTAAAATTGTATTAATTAACTTGCTACTATCATTACCATCATGTAAATCGTTATTTATATAATTATATAATTTCTCTGAATACCTACCCTTACAAAACCATGAAACATTAATATAACTATATTAAGCCTTTTAATATATCAAGATTACTTCTACGCCTATAGTACCACACCATGTAAATCTTGGCTTCTAATACCAGGTTATTTTATAAGTCAGTTAATCACTCGTTCTCTCGCACAATTATTACACCAACTTTATATAAAAAAAGTTTACATAAAGGTACAAGTGTGGGATATTAAGTTTCACAGTTATATGATATATATTCACCCATTTCCTCACTCTATTAATATTCCGTTTACCTCATAAGATGGTAGTGAAAACGAGTTGCTGTATTTCACTTAAGGCCACGAAACAAAATAGAAAGGGAAATATGAGTGTATATCGTGCCAAGGTAAAGTTGCGGGCATAGCCATAATTACAAATAAGTTGAAGAAATAACAAAAGGGTATTTTTTTATACTTGGTTGGCTATGCTTTGGCCATAATCTCAAACATATTACAGTATTTATCATCTCATTACCAGCAAGCAACGAACATTAGACGCTGTTAGCAAAATGATGTCTCCATTCAGCCTTAAATGTTATTGCCTAAATAATATCAAACGTAACACACGTAGCATTTTACAGTCATAAAAAATTATTAATATTTAACAAGTTTGCTTGAAATCGGTGGATATACTTATATTATAATATCGGCCTTAATTTTACATTTCTAATGTCTTTTAAAATGTTTTATTATAAATAAAAGTGAGTGTATGTAAATTGCTAAAAATAGATTTTATTTGTCGTGTCTTGTGTCAAGTTCAAAATATAGTTGACCTTTCTTTATCTTGAACATCATTAGTATGAACATTTTGACACTTTTTTAAAAATAACATCATGTTGACATTAAAAAGTAATTAGAGGGGTCACTGTGGGAACTGAGCCTGTTCCAAATTTGGTTTAAATCGTCATATTATCAACAACTCTAATAAAATAAGTGTAAGGAGGCTGTAGTGGAGCGTGAGGGAAGATATAAATAATCACTTGAAACATTTCGCATTGTATTTGTTCGTATAGCTAATACAATAGCTCAATCATATACTGTAATTATAAATAACATTTCATACATACAGTATTTAGATGGACGAACTTCTTCGCCTAATTGACTGCATGTTCGGGGTCTCATAAGACGTCGAGAGGTTATAAGACCATTCTTGTATGTTCTTATTAAGTGTCTGTGAATAATGTATGTTACAGTATGTCTACTGTCTAGTAAGCTTTTATTATTTGAGTCCATCATGTGTTCTTAGAATGTAAGATACCACTTTAAGTGTTTTAGTGGCTCTATTGTAAGTACGATAGAAAGTTTAAATATGTTGAGCAGTAGCCTCACTGATACAATTTTGAAGATAATTAATATGTTTTGGTTGTTTTAGCCTTAAATTGATCATGTTATTTTGTCTGTGCCACCCAAAATTGAATTTAATTATACAAATTAAAAAACTGATATTTATTTATAAATGATTTTATTAACTAAATATAAAAGAAAATTATTCTAATCTGTTTTAGATTAAATTTATTATAAATATAATAAATAATAATATAATAATTTATCCATATTTTACATACGATCACATAAACAGGATCTGAGTTGATAGATTACAGGTTTCCACTATCAGTCGTATTTTAATTGATAACAGCCATGTAAAATACTAGAGTCGTGTACTCAGAAACACGTGCCAAATTTATGTTTTCTAGGTGTTTCGCCCTGACTAATAACCCTTGTAGTTTCCAAAAGATAGACTTTGATTTTCATTCAGATGCTATTGAAGATTTGTTGATCCTAAAATACTGCAGAAGTATGCGAAGAATTATTTCCGTATTTCACTATAAATGTGGTAAGTCACGTATTAACGGGGTGCTACCACTAATAATCAGTAATGTAAGGAACGTAAGTTATATAACCTCTTACTAACCTCGGTGGTGTAGTTAGCTAACGCGCTAGTTTATTGTTGAACTAGACAGCCAAAGTTGGGAAGATTGAGGTTCGAATCTCGCTTGGGTGAACTGGGTGGGGTTTTCCTAAATGGCTTTCCACTCTCCCTCCCCGCAGATGCGGGTTCACTTCCTCTATAGTCATCCTTCCCAATTCCTAACCCATTAGCGTAATTAGTACTTAAGTGTATAACACGAACGGGTAGTATGACGCGGTGCTAAGTATAAGTATAAAATATCTTGTAACAAACATGGGTCTTCAAACCCCCGACGATAATCCAATACTGGCCATCTAGAGTCTAGTCCAGTGTTTTCCATGGGACACACTACAGACTTAAACAATTCTGTACGATACCCCACCCTAGAAATGAAACCATCCCACACATTTACGATATTTTGAACCTTTAATATGAAGAGTAAAAACAAACACATGCTTACAGTTTTTTATATGAGCTAAAGAAACATACTTAAATTATTTACATACTTTCCTAGGGAGAGAAAAACAGACACAAATAATTTTACCCAGAGTTTTAGTGGCTTTAGTGCTTGGTGAGTTTTACAAACTTATTCAAAGTTGGGACGAATGTGCGATAAGTTCACTTGCATTTCTTCATTCAGCATTTTTGAACTGCCACGTTTTACTGTTTTAATATTGGACAAAACATAAAATCCAGCTTCACAAGAATACGTGGTCGAAAGTTGCAACAAAACCATGAAATCTCGTTTAGCCAAATGCGGAAATCTTCCTAGAGTATGATCAAGAATTTGTTCAGTTCATATTATTGATATTTTAACTTAAAGCTATCATCATTTTTCAGCTCTCTAAATTTCGCTTCATCTGCGAGAAAAAGCCCATCAACATCAGATTAAATAAATTGATTTCTTAACCAGTCATATGCGTTTGTATTAATATCTGGAAAGTAACTTTAAAGTTTATCTTTGAGTAATGTCAAATAAAATAAAATATAAAATGAATATAACTAAAATGTCAAATAGTTATAAATCATTACTTTTATTTCATATTTCAAATCACAGTTAAACGTGTTTGGGAACATTTCATAGCTATCCTATTTCACTTTCCGAGACAAAATTGTTAACTTGCCCCTAAAGCTGAAATTTTGGGTCAGTGAAATAAAGCCTATTGTAGCCCCAGTCATTGAAAGACATATTCCAACACGGTTCAACCAAGATAAATTATTTATATTCTTGTAGTCATTTAAAAATTTAAAAATGTCTTCTCCTCTTGTAGTAAGTAGAATTTCCAAGCAACACAAATACTATTCAATAATTTGTCCTTGATAAATAAAACTTTTGCAAGCCAGAAGTTGATCAAGCCCACTAAAATCAGTTGATTCGTCAACCTGAATTGCAAACATGGCACTGTGTTGTACAACCATATCGCTCACTAAATTTTAGATGTTTTCAGATAAATCCTGAATAATTCTTCGCCCAGCTGTTTTGCCAGTCAAAGAAATCCTCATAGTTTCAGCTATATTTTCAGTGCAAAACATAGTTCTTACGATAGCACAGCATGCAGGAATACCTGTGATCTCACCAGCTTAGTAAGATTGCACAATTTTTGCAATTATCTCAGATATTAGGTAATTTTCTTCCTGAGATTTGTCAGACGTCTTAACTGTCTTAGAAGATATAGCACTTTGTTTTGATCTGTTATTTAACATTTTTTTTAAATAATTAACATATTTTTCAGTTACGTGGCTGTGTTTGGTAGAAAAATGACGCAATGGTTTTTTTGGCCCCATACTCGCATCAGAAAGGTTTTCACCGTAAACTAAACCCACCAGCTTGGGACTACTCTTGTCGCTAGACAATGTGAAACCCTTTTTCCAATAATTATCATTACATAAATGTACTTTACCTTTTGTGAATTTGGTGCTGCCAATGCCTGATGAGGATTAATAAAGTTTCTTCCTTGTTGAAGCTTCAACATTTGTTTTGTTATTAGTAGTTTTTACAGCGTCTGTTGAATCATCTTCAACATCAGCGATAGTTCTCTTTATCTCAATAAATGTATCCATGACTAACATGATACAAAAGAAAGAGTCACGTTCCACACTATAAAATTGTTAGTGATAACCACTTTAAATGTTGTGAAAATGTAGGACTATTATACAACTACACACAATAATAAAAGTAATATGAATACAGAAACAACTACACCGCTACATTGTACTGTGTGGTGACACAGGCAATATGAGCCCTGAAATTAGGGCCTTATGCAAGAACGCCACTATTAGAAGCGTTTCTTTTCTTACTAAGATAAGCACGGTGTCATTTTTCCAAGAAAAGACCGTCATAAAAGATGGTAGCGCTATAGTTTAGTCCCAAGCACACAATAGGTAGCGGCTTTTTTTTTCAAGAAAAAAATCTGCTCACTCCCTACTTTCACTAAGGGGGTGTTCTTGATTATGGCCTTATGTTTATGAAATGATAGTCGAGAAGAGTCAATGCACATAGGCTAACTGATTCACACAATGCTGCATCGTAAATACTTACTGAGCTGATCTAATAGAATAATATGTATTATATAGTCAGCTGATCTGCACTTCTGTCACGCACCACGTGTTATTCAAGCTAATATTTTAAATTAAACACAATAACTTATTTATTTATCAGTCAGTTTGCGACACCCTATATACCTTTAGGCGACACCCAGTTTGGAAAACATTGGTCAAAACAATACAGATTTTACTCGATCGAAGAAAAAAACATATATTTAAAAGTATCCTCTTGACTTGAAGTGTTAATCCACATTAGTTACGTAAACCTACGTAGTAGTTAAGGGTAGCAGTCTTATTGGTCTGATCAGAGTATGACACTATCTTTTAAGCTGTACCATAGTGTATACCAACAAGGTAAGCTTGCCACCTTTTAGTGTAAATGGTTCAGGAAATCTGTGGTCCCCATAGTTAAAAAAAAACCTAGCACAAAGTTAGTTTTAACGACACGAAACTACCATGGTTTAACACCATTTATTATGAAGCATTTATTATGAAGTGACCTACATCAATCCCTTGAGGCAATTAAAATGTTATGTCACATTTCTTGTTAAATTTGTGCCTCTCATTAATATAATAAAATCATCCCTTTATTCTCTTAGCATGTTTTAAACTACACTTCTTAATGAGATGAGAACATATGTCTGTTTGCTGTCTGAGAGTGTTCGTCTACCCCGTCATCTGATTGCAGTGTATGAGGTGGTCACGTGAGCAGCGATAGACTCTCACTTCAATCCGATTTTAATAGTAAATAATTATTCTCCTATAAGTGTAGGCCTATTCACTCTCTACAATAGTATATAGATATTTTATTACCTGTGTGATAATAAAACTATAATCAAACAATCTTCTCCTAAGTGAAAATATTTTTATTTAAAACTAAACCCTTTAGATTCAAACAGATATACAAACGAGATGTCCCAGTACCTTCCTTAATCTTGAGTAGGTGTGCTTCTTAGAATATATTGATTATGAGTGGGAATAAAAAATAAGGCCCTAAGTGGTCTCAGAGTACAATTTAATAAGAGCCCCAATAGGTTTAAGTCCTGGACTCAAACTGTCTCCCATAAAAACAGATTATAATTAGCACCTCTTTGAATAAAACCCCAAAAGAAACGCTCATCATATCTCAATGTTACCTCTTAACTACTGAAAAACCAGGCATTATCCAAAAATCAAATTGTTGACTGGTACCTCTATATACGTCTATGTTTCTCAAAATTTAACTTTACGGTGACAGTAAAATAGTATGAGTCGTCAGAGAAAAAAAATAACAATAGAAAGAACCTCTGGAGTGGCCTACCACTATGCAATATGGTCAGTTTTCAAAATAGATCCACCTACATCAAAACCTTGAAATTCTACCTCAGTTTGGCTACATCACCAAACATGACTAAAACCTGGACGAAATACATATAAACTTGATTCTCTTGTAGCAACAACCATATAAAAGGTATAAGTATAGAAATACCACTCTGGTATTGGGAAATACCGTAGAATCACATTGAAAGCACTCGCAACGTTACACTTGGAACACATTTCGGAATGTTAATTACTCAATGTTTATATCAAATTCTATCAAATGTAACTAAATCCTTTATTTTATAAATAAACCACGTTATAAAATGTAAAATATAGAAATTCTAGCTAAACTCCTTCTTTAAAATAAACGACAAATTGCTGACAAAACAATAATGATGAATTTTAGATAGATAGACTTCACACTTCATTTTCTATGGACTTCACATCCCCGCATGCACATTCCTTTGTGATGTCATTGTAAGCTGCTCCTAGTGATAGTGGCCTAAACCAGTCTACGGGATCAGATAATCCTATTAGAGTGCCCACCCCATGGCGACAACTAGTCATACCAATCTATTTTAAACCCATAATAATAAATATATACTTAACCAGTAAAACCCCCAAGTTCATCAGTAAATTATCTCCCAAAAGAAATTAAAACTTACTAATACTCCTAGCACTGCTACAAGGTGCTCCTAAAGCAACCCCTTTTAGAAAAAAAAGTTGAAATATACTACAAATAATTATTCTAGTCTGGTCGTCGTTTGATTCTACATATTGATTTGTCATCGGGTGGTGAGGTTTTACACACTCTGGGGCTGATTAAAGCGTGACTCCATTTGAACTGGTGGCATTCTGTCTCCCCTTTCTTCCACTGATGTGGATCCCTCGTCATAAGGTACTTCTTTATATATGTATTTTCTTAGATTGTAAATTAAAACACAACTGTCAATAAGTTGTTTATAGTGCAATATTCTCCTTCTCTTTTCACAAAATGTGGTATATTAAAATAAAACTTTGATAAACCACCCATTTGGCCCATTTGGCATTAGTAAGTGATGATGATGATGATGATTATGATGTTGATGACCTTGGTGAAACAAAAAAAAAATCCATCCTTAAATTCAATAAAATTAATGTTATTTCCACGAAGTAAATTCCGCATAATATAGCAGTAACTAGTTGTGATGGTCATTATTCATCCACAGGGTATTGTAATAATTACTGTCTCTATCCTCAGGCAATCACAGTCTACCAACAGTCAGTAGCACAGATATGACCTCCAAAATCTACACTGATTAATACCATATTAATAAATAAGATTTCGGTCACAAGTATACAACATGTTGTCTGATGTTTTACTCAATGATGAAGATGTTTACGTCTGTCAGTTTGGACGTCGGCTGTACTGCTGCCGCTGGGACTGTATCTTGAATTGTTATCCATATGCTTTCGGCTGATGTTGGAATTGGTTCACAGCTTTCTGGTCTGTACGGTTCACGTAAGGGTGGTTTCTGCTCCGACGATATTACTCACCACCTCATCGTAGATTGTTCGGGAATAGCTCATGCCTCCACCACA
This sequence comes from Timema bartmani, assembly GCA_902151455.1. Taxonomy (NCBI): domain Eukaryota; kingdom Metazoa; phylum Arthropoda; class Insecta; order Phasmatodea; family Timematidae; genus Timema; species Timema bartmani. Next base: position 35,094 of record CABFWB010001295.1, read on the forward strand.
ATAATTATTGTTGGTGGTAGCCTTGCTGAAACCATGCTGTTGTACCACCTTTCCTGTTGTTTGCAGGGCGTTTGTGTGGAGATGGCCCTGAAGTCAAAATCATCCTGTACTTCCTGTGGTTATGTTGCAGGCTGTCCAACCTATGCAGGCCTACCCTGAACTCTTACAACGAACTGTAGGTGATTCCCACCGTCACTTTTGGAACAGCATTGGCAGCTGTTAAGTCACCAAGTTGGTAATAGGCAATTTAAAATGGCTACTCTGCGAATACACTTCAGCTAAATAGCTTTCTAAGGTACACTGGTTCTTTATATACCAAGATGCGTGCAGTCTCGATTATACTGAACAAAATATATTGAGAAATACCTCCCAGCTAGAGATGTTGTCTTTACCTACAGACCACCAGAGGACTCTATCACCGGATAAAGAATTACCTCCCAGTATCACCTTGTTATTGTCTGATAGCCGGTGTCCTTCTAATAATCCCTCCAAGGCTAACATTTGGCTGACAGGATTCTGATGGCTCTTGCGGCTGTACTTGGAGAGTCTCCTTTCCAAAGACTTCTCTATATACATGGCTATTGGATTGGCATTTTAAAAATTGGGGACACAAGTGTATCCCAATTGTAACTGTTCCTTTAATTTCTTTAACCTCTCCTGAGTGAACCAAACTATATCTGAGATGGTCGCTACCTGCTGACCTAAGTCTTCGGGGACTTCCAGTTTCTGACTATGTAATAACCTGATTATACTTGTAACATTGTTACAACATTTAATGGAAAGCATTGTTTGGCTCACCGATTCTGCCCCCATTTGGCTCGTCTTGACAAGGCTCCACACAACAAACACATCATGGCATGACTCGTATTTGACTGAACTGAGGGACCTTGGTATACTGCCCACCTCTGATTGTGTCTCGCCCAAAGAAAAACAAGAGACAGTCGACATGCGCAGATTCGTTCGCACAGACGAGAGTGTTGTGAAAGCAACGGATCTATTGTGTGGCGCGAGTTTTGAATTAAGCCGAGACTGAGTGAGCAAGTTCTAGAACAGTGCTACCCCCCTTACCCCTCTTCCCATCCTTGCTTCCCGCGCTTTGAGAGCACGTGACTCCTATCGTGTGTATATAATGGCAGGACTCTGTAGTGCCAAGTACACATCTCTAGGTGAGACACTTTAGTCTTTGATTGATTTAGTTTTGGTTTATTTCAAAATTCTGCTTGGCATTAATTGGATTCAAAATTACTGTTTGACGATGTTATGTTAATTTTCAATCTTAGTTTATTTTTGTTGAGTTTGCAGGGTTTTGATTAGAGACTATGGTACAACGTAATACTGTTGCACGGTTGGACCCAAAACATTTGTCATATAGAGTAACTCTTTTTATCCGCTTCACGGATGGGCTTACATTTTAAAGCACCACCATTTTTAAAGTGCATTATTCTATTGGATTATATCATTTTGATATTTTAGTAAACTTATGGTTAAATATTTAGTTACTTGTTATAAATGACAATATAATTTATTGGAGATTAAACCAGGGGCCGCGAGCCCGCGTGCTTAGTCTGCTAACTTTGTTCATATGTTAGGTTTCCCAACTGTAATAAATCTTTCAATAATAGATATTTGTTGTACATTCCTATATCGCCTAGTAATGGCTGTTAAGATAAACTTTTATCTGGAACACATTGTTTATTACTCTAGTAAATTGAGAGTCACCAATGGCGACGGGCTAATATCCTTATGATATTATCAGAGTCTGTAGGTTACTATTTCTATCTTTCGTTATTATTATTATCCCCATCAGATTTGTACGAAGGTCAATTTAACTGTAAATTTGTTTGGATTATTTGATTGGGCCTTTTTGAGCTTGGGGTCGTGCCCCGGGTCTTTTATTGGTTTTTTTTTTGCCATTGTGTATGGATTCTACGTCTAACGTCTCTCTTCGAGTTTTATTAATTTTGTTGAATAAAAAATAAAACTCTCTTGTAACCAACCTGACTGTTATTTATGGGTATAAGAGTACACAAAGGGGTGGTTACATACTGTTTATAACCATTACTGTTTCCTTCTGTACCTCCTTAAGAGTACACACTTCAGTCTGAGGTTCTGCAACCCTTCTTTGAGTTGTACTGCCTGCCGGTCCAGTTGCAGTGCCATGGAACACTGGGTGGATTCTTGCTCCTGGCTGACCTTTTACTCAAAGATCATTGGGTGCTCTCCCTCACCTCGACTAACTCTTGGCGGAAACTCTGTTCTACTGCTAAAACACGTTCTTGCGGTTCGGTCTTTGTCTGGGCGATTTTATCCAAAAGTTCTTCTCTTATGCTAAGTGTCAAAGAGTACATCCAATCCAACCCTTCACCAATCGGCTTCATCTCATCAGAGGTGGTCTAGGCTTTGGGTGAAAGCCTATCCCCCATTTGCTTCCCCTCAGTGGAGTTCCTTTTCCCCATCTGCTTCACTTCAACTTAGTTGGCCTTCATCTGAGCCATCAAGAGTTGTATTGCTGATGTATTTGGCCCACGGGAGCATTAAAACTGGCCCGCACCGAAATATGAAATAATAATATGAAAGTTGCCCACAGTTACATACTTTGTCTGTTCACGTGGTGTATTTTGGGTTTGAGATTGGATTTGCCACTTTGCCTCGTTTCTTGGAGCTCCTAACCTCCTTAGCTCATTAGACACCTCTCCTCCAAAACCTCCCCTTCAAACCCTCCCTTTCAAACTCTCCACTACAAATTCATTCAGCCTCTTTCCACCCTCTGTTCTTACAACCATTCGTTCTGAGTTAAGATTGTGCAAAAATTGTTTTGGTTTATTTATTGTTAACACAATAGTTTTAAGTAGTTGTGGTACTAGAATAAAAATTGATAAGGTGTGTAGAGTATTCTACGAAGCGTTGGAACTTTCATTTTTTTTTATTGAAATTGACGGGAGAATGACTTGTTTAGTTTGTAATTGTGTTGTTTTGGTGATGAAATGCAATTTGAATTTATTGATTTTCAATGTAATTGTATTCTTCGATATACATTTATGAAAGTGTCCCTACCAGAGTTTTACTCAAAGTATTTGGGTCATAAATATCTCACAGTCAAAATGAACGCAGCTAAAATACTATCAATGTTCGGAAGTACATACATTTGTGAACAGTTATTATCCCTTTTAAAATTGAATAAATCCAAGCTAATAAGTCGGCTTGGAGATGAACATTTACAAAGCACAATGATCATTTTTTCAAGTCGAAATATTTCTCCATATTTTGATAATTTAGTAAGTGGGAAGCGATGCCAATATTCAACAAACAGTAGATGTGATAAACTACTATCCCTACATTTTGTTTTAAATAAAAATTATTTAAATTTTATATTAGGTTTACTACCGTTTTTGTCATAACTATTTATTTTTATTTTAGTAATTGTTTTTAATATTGTAAATTTACGATTAGAAAAATTAGACTGCCTTAAAAGAAAATATGTTTGTAGAAATCTGTGTACTTTAAGAATGAAAAGGGGTCAAGGGGGTAAAATGTAATCTTTTTAACTTTGTATACACTTCTAAAATGTATAATATATTAAATACAAATCCTATATGTGGCCCGCAATGCCTCCTTAATGACATAATGCGGCCCTCACACCTGTTTGAGTTTGACACCCCTGATCTAGGGTATCTGGTGTTGTGATCGTTCCGGTGGATTCGATCATCCCGACTTCTGATGTTCCAGCCTCAAAGTTGGTCTCCGAGAACTCCCTACAAACTTATGGGACTCACTCGAGATCCCTAAGGTCAATTAACTTAGGTGACATTGTTGTTGACTCATCTCTTCCACCTTTACTCGTTCAACTAAGTCCTTTAATATCCTCTCTTACATCATTGGTATTGAACGGTGAGCACAGGCTTTGCTACTAGTGAAATAACTACTACTAACAATGCTGATCTCTAGCCTAATCATGCATGCTGGTAGTCAACTACAAGAAATCAGTGGTCCCCGTAGTTTAAAAAAACACTTTAACACATAAACAATATATATACAAAAATTATCCCATACATAAANTCAGACTCCTTACTAAATACTTAAATATAACTAATATTTGCCCAGTTAGTCAGTCGGTAAGCAATGACTCGACTAAAACCTTCAAAAACGAGATACTTTGACCTAGATTAGAAACCCTTCTTAAAACAAATGATGAAAATTTACTCCCAAAATACCCCCTCTCTTACCTGTGTCCTACTTTTGGCATAGTGCGGGATGAAGAATGGTACACTTTATGGAATAACACAAGGAGATCAACTCATAGCTTGGAACAAAACAATGGAAACAAAATTAAATCGCTTATTTGAGAAACCCCTCATCTGCAAAAAAGTAAATCTTTCAGAATAAGGGAAAAATTGTATTTCTTAGGAAGTTTATACACAAATAGGGAACCGGTTTTATTTATACACAAGTACTCCATAACTTCATACTCTATATTTGCAGGTCTATATCTTTCACCAGAAGGTTAAAAAATATATATAATTTCACAGATATAAGGGCTTTCTCAAATAAATTGTTGACATGAGGGGTTACTCAAATTATTTCATAGTATAAATATATTGTGTGATGTTACAGCCAATGAAAATGATGTTCTAGGTGAAATTAAAATATGAAGTTCCTGTGGATTAACTATAAGAAAAGCATATACAGATAACTTTTATTTGATAAGACTTATTTTGGTAATTTTTTTTTATGAAATTACATTGTAATGGCTTAAATCATAGTGATATTATTATAAGATTTCTAAGATTTCATTAATAGGTGACAGTGAGGATGAAATTAATAAAATAAAGAGCGATTGTAGGCATTAATACAAAATTATTGGATGCACAATTTGCTTGGTCTTAGTATATTTAAAATTACATATTGTTAGAATAAACAATCTCAATCTGTTCTTTGTTTTCTGCATGCATGTCTTCACTACTAATATGTTGGCCACTCATAGAGTTAATTATAAAATAACTTCACTGGTGCTTCATCAGGCGAGTACTGTTCGAACGTCTTCAAATCTTACATTCTCACCTTTATTAATGGAATGGGTGTTTGGTATGCCAGTGTTGTGGGACAAGATGGGATGTGAGTGGAATATCGTAAGTAAAACCTGTGTTCCACTAACCCATCAATGAAGGTTTTTACTTTAAAATCCCCTACATTTTCTTCAGAATATTTAAATTCCACGAATTCTGTAATGCTAGATGCTTGATTTTATGGCCTTGGGATGGTCCTTTTCTGTGTTTCCAAAGATATTGCATTTCTCTTGTAATAAGTTGGCCACCATGATTTAAAGTCTAAAATATCATCACTGTTAACCATTTGAACTTCAAAAAGCCCCCTTGAACTTGATTTCACCACTAATTCAGTAAGTTATTTTATTACAAATACTCTATCGTTTCTTCTCAACTTTCTTTTTACAACACTGGAGTCTCCATCGCAGGGGAGATACGAGTGGCCACGGAGAGGAACAAATTAGTTTTACCGTGAACCAATATTTATTTGAGAAACCCTTCATATCCAGCAGTCGAGGGGCTTCTCAAATTAATTACATATTTGAGCCAGTATTACAATGCTATAGACAAGCTAAACAAGATGAATTTATCCACGAAACACTATATCTACACATCTAGATTATGTTTTCACCATAAAGTCGCTTTGGTCAAGAAGTGTAGATGAGGGGTTTCTCAAATAAGCAGTTGTTTTTACAATGTGGTCAACACTACTTTGTAAATAATAATAAGAAACAAGAAACTTGGTGTTTTATTTTATATTGTAACTACTATTAAAATGTGTTGTTCTTCCCTACCTAGAGACGTTTGAGCTATATACAGGCTAAAACCTGTACTATTAAGAGCGTGACACTATAAGTACAAAAAAAGTAATGAGAATATTTTACAAGTTTAACAAATCAGTTTATTGATATAGAAACATGTCATTAAGAAGTACATAGATTTACAATTATAAACTATACAAACCTCTCATCAATTAGTCATAAGAATATGAAAGGATACAATAATATAAATATGTAGCTCGACAAAGAAGTATCAGGTGTGGAGCACCTTAAAACATTCTATTATCCACTCTCATTGATAATAGGTGTTACTACGAAAGCTATTAACTCGTTAAAGCAGGGCATACACTGATTTATCATATGTAATAAGTGTCTCCACGGTACTATAACTTAGTGTTGGCAATCAAACCTATATACATACATACTAATCATTATTTAACACTTGTCAACTGACTGAGACTGGCAGCAACTGCTCTCAACAAAATATACCAAAAACTAAGCCACTCAACATTAGTCCTACTTTAAGGAGCTTCGAGGGAGGTAATTAGTAAGAGCTAATTATCGTGAGTTAACTCCATTGAGAGTTATAACAGTTTGTATTATAACTACTACTAGGTGAACTACCAGGAAAACTATATGCCATTAATCCTATGGCCGGGTTCTTCCTGATTAGTACTGCCTGAGCAATCAATAGTATCTTTAATCTGTTACCCTACTAATGGGACAACATCATTATCCATACCAGTGATAACTATTACTAAAATTAAAGGCTCCACAAGAGGACCAAACACAATAAACAAAACCCCGCGGGCCACTACTATGGACTACTAGCACTTCCACAGGTTGCACACCGCAAGCCAGCACACAGACTCATCAGAGACAAGTGTCAGTCCCTGACCCAATTAGGCCGTGAAACATAGATAGATAACCTGGTCTCGTCCAATATTGAATTATATTCTTTAAACTAGCCGCAGCATGGTCATATAGTCTGAGGAGACTAATAATGACCCTAATATTACCATCTAAGCCTAATAGACATAGATAGGTAGTGCTTAAAGCTATAAACTATGTCATGAGGGTATAGGGAAACAATTAAGTAAAACTGACATACAAAAACAATGCCATAAGGACATTGTACAATAAAGCTCAACACTCAACAATATAAACTATGTCTGAAGGGCATAGATAAACAAGTCAGACATACAGACATACAAAAACTATGTCAAAAGGACATTGAACAAAATAGAGCTCAACGATCAACAATATAAACTATGCCTTATGGGCATAGGAAAATGAATCAGACATACAGACATATAAAAACTATGTCATAAGGACATTTTGTTCTCGTAGCTGGACAAGGAAATCACTTACCTAATCCTAGGTCGTTTTATTGGCTATCAATGCTAGTTATATTTTGAGGTAAAATAAGACCAAAAGGATCAACATATTAGTCACGCTTCTTATTACACATTCATATATATTTCATTGCATAGAAAAAGTGTTAATAACAATCATAGCAACCGTAAAGAAACGTAACTTCATAATCTCAAAATCATTGGAGCATACAAAAATCTACTTTGAAAAAGATTCACTGAATTGATGGGTTTATTTTTGAAAGTTTTACCAATTGGGAATTTTAGGGGCACTTTAAATGCATGTTTAGTTATGCTTTTTGAATATAAATCACAAGCCTGGTCTTAGAATTTAGTCTATACATTAAACACTGGCATGTTTTTAATTCTACTTTAAATGTATTTGACTTTATAAATTATATGAGTCTTTAAGGGGGAAATAAAGATTTCACTTTACCATTTCCCTTTTACCTAGTTCAAACCCTTTGCAAAATTGATATTTTATTGAAGTAAAATGTTATGACGAGTTTCACCACATAATAATTGGTCCAAGATAATCATTATATTTAGCATGAAACCCAATATCTGGTAAAGTGTTTAAATAATATTTCATAAACATTGCTAATGTTGAGTTGGAGCGTTTAAATAAACAACAATACTAACTATAATTAGTTTAAGTTTATAAGCATAATATTTGAAATTATATAAATATAACCTAAATCAAGATAAATTCCAAACAAATATTTTTTATTTGGATAAGGGTGACCTTGTGGTCTAGGGGTAAGGTGTCAGACTTCGCTGCTGGGGGTCCGGGGTTCAATCTTCGGTCCCGGCACGGATTTATCTGATTGCCAAACCCTTCCTTCACCTCTGAAAAGACGTGTATTAATCACAACTTGTGAATGTGTGGAATGCCTCCACCGTGGTTCGGATCCCACGTTAAACTGTAAGTCCTCCATTTTATCTCACAAGCACCCTACCATTAAACTTTAGTGTAAGTGCGTATAACCCGAACGGGTAGTAAAACGCGATTCTAGTAAATAATAAATAAATAATACTATTTGGATTAAAAATACACGTTAACCATATTTATTTCTCAATCATCAACGAAGATTTTTTTTAAGGGTTTATTTTAAATTTGTCTCCAACTTCACTGGTATAAAAAAAAGGGATGAGGGGAGAAGTTAGTTTTCGGAATTGAACTTGTTCTGAATCCCTTCTCGTCAACTTAGTTACGCAGTGCCGTGAGAATTTTAAACGGGTAATCCTGTAATGAGAGGCGACAGGAAGGGGTGAGGAGTAGGAGGGGGGAAGGGGCCCGGCATCGAGTGATACCGCCCGACGGAATACAAATTTACCGGGCAGAAGAGCGTCGAAAGAGAGTCTGGTGGTGGATTGAGGGGAGAGTGGGGTGATGTTAGAGAGACGGAATTCAATCCAAGCTCGCGGGAGAATTACTAGAGGCTTTCAAACCAGCCGTAGGATGAGCCTCAAACTCAAGGCATGCTTGCTAATGGCATCATCCGAGCTGAAGAGATGGGAAAACACTCCTTTTGGGAATCTTTTTCCTCTTTTTTCTGTTTCTTACTTCCCACCCCCACTTCTACCCTCACCCCCTTCATCCAAGACCCTTATTTCCCCGTATTCTTAGCGTCTGGTGAGGTTTTCAGAAACACTTAACCACCTCAGTCTCAGCCTTCCAACCCTCTTTAAGAATGGGCTCATCATCGTCGAGCGCTTCGTCATTGCTGATGAGGTGTCCCAAATGGCCCAAATATTCCTTCCTCTCTCTGGTGTTATTTAAACTTCTTAATCAAACCTCCGTCATTTCATTCTTGGTGAGAGCTTTATTATAAACGGAGGAAGGTTTTGTATTAGGTGCTTCATTGAGGAAAACAATTCCTCGATAAACTCTACATAAAATTAATGATTTTGGAGATTTTTCATGACTTTGACATGATTATAGCGTGATCTCAGTGTGATTGTCACGCTACTTGTCATATCCCCGCCTAAAACATCGGTGGTAAGCCTGGGACTCCATTCGTTCAAATATTAAAATTTTGCAGCAGCAAGTCTTGCCACATGAGAGAGGCATGAATGTCAATGTGTTTTTTTTACATTTATTTTCTAAACTTGGTTATATTAAGGGTGAATAGCATTGTAAAAATAAGAAAATTACAGCTTATTAATTGAATGAAATCTTTAATTTATTTTTATATGCGCAATTTAATATAATTCACACTAGTAAAACTAAATATACGTTCAGATATTCAAGTTTCGAGAGTGATTGTGATGATGTCAAACTTATTCTTAGTCTGAATCTCGAGCTCTGGTTCTCCCAGAAGGTAAGAACGAGACATAATTGAATCATGTCAACATGTCAAGCCGTAATTTTGGATGAACTGTAAATAGCGGGTTGATTATATTTGTCAAATATAACTGAAATATTAATGATTGGTATATTTTTGTACTTAACTGAAACATGGATACTAAAGAAAGAAGAGAAGAAATATTTGTAAAGTTATGAGATGTAGTACTTTGTGAGAATAGAGAGGATAATATGAATATATTGGATGACTACTGAAGAAGTTTTAAGAAGATTCAATAAAAATCGAAACATTATGAACGTGTTTATACAAAGAAAGGCTAAGTTTCGTTGGGAAAAGAAAAGGTTTATTCAATAATATCATAGAAGTGAGATTGGAAGGAAAAAGGGGAGCAGGATGACCACGAATTCAGCTGATCGACAAACACAAATAAAGAAAAGAGTTAAAGTTTCAGAATACAAAAAAAAAAAAAAAAAAA
>CABFWB010001295.1:45096-64535 GCA_902151455.1 Timema bartmani
AAAAAAAAAAAAAAAGTTAAAATTTTAAAAAAAAAAAAAAAAAAAAAAAATCGTCCAAAAGTAAATTCTAGATGACACTATTACCTGTTGAAAGACAGAACCAATAATAATAATAATAATAATAATAATAATTATAATAATAATAATAATAATAATTTTTTACATCCATTACGATTTCCAGCCTATGGCTTGGCTCAGTTTTTTATTCAAGACATCTCAAAACTAGGACGGGCACAATATTCAGTCCCCGGCCGGGAATCTAACCTGGGACCTTAAGCTCAGTGGATAGATACGCTACTGACTGAGCTAGGGTGTCGAACTAATAATAGTATTAATAATAATATAATAGTAAAAATCAAAATCATGCAAACCACTAACATATGGTTTAAATATATGTGCTACATTTTGCCATTTTGCTGGACAGGGACAGGATTAGGCCATGTCATGGACCAGTGGCGATCAGCTTCTCGATTATAGGAACAGTGTTTTGGTTAGTTTGTGAAATCCTACCCGGGTAGATTATCCTATTTACGAGCTTCAAGTTTGATTTGCTAATCAGTGTAAATAGGGATCACGGTGCTAGAAAATTCTCCTTCTTCACTATCTAGTTTAGATTCTCTAGCTGTGCTGGGGTCTGGGGTTCAATCCTCGGTCCCGGCACAGATTTATCTGATTGACAAACCCTTCCTTCACCTCTGACAAGACGTGTATTAATCACAACTTGTGAATGTGAGGAATGCCAGGCCTCCACCGTGGTTTGGATCCCACGTTAAACTGTAGCTCCTCCATTTCATTGTACTATCACCCTACCATTACACATTAGCGTAAGTGCGTATAACCCAAACGGGTAGTAAGACGCGGTGCTAATAATAATCTAGCTTGTCATAAACCATCATTTAATGAACGACGAGCTAGAATTTGTTGGCTCTGTTACCAATTATTTGTACTTTATTGTGTAACTATCTACAAATTGTACAGTACATTTTTAAGCCTTTTACGGTGCGGCTGAAGGGAGCGAAAGTATTTTTACAGTTTTTATAGAATTGACCTTTTTTGGCCAAAATAAATCAAATATTTCTCCAGTAGCAACATAAATTTTAGTTTTCTGCACGTACTTATATCAACAGATCTTGAATATCTGTCAAGTGTATTCTGAAATTTTGTCAAAACCTTTTCTCTCTATTTATAAAGTGTTGATGAAATTCCAGGACACCCTTGACAGATATTAAAGATCTGTTGATATTAACATTTGCAGAAAACTAAACTCTATGTTACTACTGGAGAAATATTTGATTTATTCTGGCCAATAAAAAAATGCTACTAAACCTGTAAAATTACTCGCTGTCCCTTCTGCCGCACCTTAAAGCCAGTATTCGAGCTCTTATTAAAAAGTTCCAAGCCTTTGTGTTTGTAATATATTATGTGATCTGCTACACTAGTAGCATGGTCTAAGGCATCACTCTCGTATTAGACTCGACTGCTGATGTCAGGGAGGTCGGGGCTTGAATCCCGGCCGGGTGTACTGAGGTTATTTTCAAAATGGTTTTCCACTATACCTTCACAAAAATGCCGGTACAGTACCTTTAAATTCAGCCTTCCTAATTTCTAACTCATTAGCCTAGTTAGTACGTATGCGTATAGCCTGAACAGGTGGCAGGCCATTGTCTCGAAATACCTTAGACTTAAATAATTGCACAAGTAAGCCGTTGACAATGAAGTCCAGTTTCAAATACCAGCAGGTTGCATTAAAGATGTATCCCATATATGATTTATCAATGAGGTTTTACCATCATACATCTATGATAATTTGGGTGCACTTCTTCTAGAATAACCATTTCCATTCATGCCATTTGGATTAAGCCAATAATAAACAGTCGCTTATAACTTTTTGATTCTTTACACACTACGTCTTATTCCCAATCTGGGCTACCCCCACATTTATACTAATGAGATAGTGATGTGGGAAGTAGAATTTAGACAATTCATGTCCATATTTGCGTTGAGGAAGAGTGGGAAACTATTAAAGAAGTCCTCAATGGTCCTTATGGCATTCATAAACCAACCTCACCACCATCGGCACCAAAGAGTGGAAATGCTTGGTACGTCAGTCCTTGCTACTGATTTGCGTAAACTTTTAATTTTATAAAAAGCAATATAATATATACCTTTCTAAATATATAAAACACAATTCCCATATAATGAGTTAGTGTTTTATAAAATATAAATTGGTAGGCTTAAATGATATAGCTAGAAAAAGTATAATTGATATAAGACGTCTTACTGTCTCTAGCATTTGAAAAGCATAGCTTAAACATATAAGTTTTTAAAATATGCCTTAGAAAAATTCCATGCTTGTTTGGTTTCGGATTTAATTTTTTGTGATAAATAATTCAAGTAAAGATGAAACATATTAAAAATGTATGAGTTTCTTTAATTCAAGATAGTACCGCAGGATAGTAGGAAAGAAAAAGTAGGTTGCCAACGCAATGTAACGCTTTTCATTTGAGTCCTTTCAAGAGATCTCTTGTCTTCATCAACTTTACTAATCCCTTTCAGAAACTAAGAACGCCTCTCAAGTGGGCAAAAAAGTATATATATATAAAGAAAGATCTAATGAATGATAAGGATATAGAGGCTTAAGAAATAAACCTGTGGTGGTTAATTTTATCAAGTAAATGAAACATCAACTTTACTAATTAATTAACTTTAGCCTTCCTCTTGTACATTGCGCTACGCAAGAGGTTTCCAAGTGAATGACATTTTTTCTTCAAGGTGACGACCAAGCTTTGACTGATAGAAAAAGAGTAAAATATACATGTTTTCTCCAGCCATGCTAAATAACTTTTTATAAGGTAGCCTTTATGTCACAAACTAAACTTTTTATTAGTTTAGAATTTTCACAAATTTAAAGAATGAATAATTTTATATAATTGAAATTACAAGTAATACTAAATTCATCTGTTTGGAGATATTTTTTCTTAGAGCTTACAGCCATGAAATTCTAGATTCTTCTTTAATAATACAACCTTAAAAATTAAATACATTTTTATTAATAATCTTAATTTATTTATCTACATTGCATATTTATTTAAATTATTACATACATAGATATTCAAATAATTAATCTAATTTGTTAAATATATAGATTTTCAGAAACAAATTAAATTTATTTGAAATACGTCATTAAATCTATATCACTACTTTAATCGTAAAATGGACCGTTTAAAATGAATGAAAACTTTTTAAATTAACTTTATTTCTAACAAATTAAGTATTTCAATTACATTAGAATGTATTTTATTTATTAAACTTAAATTCAAATTTACAATATTTGATCATCAATTTCAAGCTTAGCTATGCTAGTATGGTTACCTTATGGGTGAGTTTAAGCTTGTGTGTGTTATTTCACACATAATATTAGAACATATTTTTTATTTTGGATCATTTGGAAACCATTTTAAAATATGGTTCAATGAAAGTTACTAAACGATTTATATTTTGAAAATAATAACATTTTACTAATCATAATATAAGTATAAAATATTTTAAATGCCTAACTTTATTTATGAACAATTAAAATCTATTATAAATATATAACCAGTACTCTCCAATCAGTAGAGCTAAAATATGATCATAATGGACTTAGATCGTCATTCATTGGCCAAGTATCAATTAACAGAATATTATTTTTCAATATATATATTAAATATTTATAAGGTAAAGATAAGACAACTAATTTATACATTGCCAACATATATTTCAGTGTTTGATTGATATAATTTAAAAATTCCATTTGAAACCAAGATTAACAATCTACACCAACAATGGCAATATTTTACATAAATGATTAAAAACGTGACTTGAACATATTCTATTACATATCGCTTTAATGTGAATAAATTGTGTTCATTAGTTGTTTTATGCTATACTATTTATCTTAAATACAAATAATTACTTTAAGATTTTTAATTGTACTGAAACTTTCTTCGAAATATTATATTTTCACATTTAGTTTATGTAAACATTTTTTTTATATTTTAGATGGATTTCAGACAGGCAAAGTAGTTTAATAATATATTATTTATGAACTTTAGTCTAAATATTACATTCTAGGCTATAGTGAAATAAAATACTTCCAAGATAAAATAATTATTTCTTTAAAATAATTCAAGGCTTTGTATTATCATAAAGTAAACCTTTTGTGTGATTTTACTGTATGCTACTTATATGTATATTAATTATTTGAAAAATATCTTTTATATAAATGTCTTAGTTTAAAAGGAATAAATTGTTTTAAAAATAATAGAAACTGTCATCTTGTGCTGAAGTGGTGAATTAAGAAATTCTATTAGGAGAAAGAGGTGAAGGGGGGCGGGGGGATTGGTGTGTTCTGTCAAAAAGGAATTGTTGGAACTTAATTATAACAACTATTTTATTTCCACGAATTATTAAAATAATTAATGGAAATATTAAATGTAAATATACCTACTTACATGTTGGCATTTAATACTCTTTAAGAACTATACAAGTTTAGTAAATCTTTTAAGTATTGATAATTCTTAAATGCTTTCCTTGCTCATATCTCCTGAATTATATCTAGATACATTTGATTTAGGGGATATGATTTCGCATAAGATGTACTAGGGGTTAAATCTATCATTGTCAGGTGCAATTTGGAATTTCGATTGAAGTATGTTCTCTATCAGTTTATCGGGACTTAATTTGCCAAAGTTTTGGATCTTTCTCATAAAAATTGTATGCCCCATAGGAATACACAATACATACAACTCTAGTAACGTGACAGTGGTGTACTAAATACCCTCCAGTGCCATTCCCTACCAAAAACGTCATTTTTAAGAATGATTTGTGTATTTACTAAATTTTCAGTGTGCGAAATTTCAGCATTGTACCTTATCGATACGTTTTAGAACATCTCAGGAGAGATAAACAAACACCAAATTAATTTGATTAAATAGATGCTTAAACATATCTCCTGGATTATATTTTGTAAACAAATATTTTATGTTTTTACTATAAAGTATTTTACAAAATATATTATGAAGGTAACTGACACATTAACAAACCATTTTACTGAAGGACTGCATGGTAGGTTCAAAACCACGACACATTTTTTTTGTTTACCTATTTTGTAAAATATCGCGTTTCATCTAAACACACAATTCTTTGAAATGAATAGGATGAGGAATAGGTACGTCCTTCTCTCTTGTTTTATGTTCCTCTACTACAACTCTATAAAACAAGACCCTTCGAACACGGTTTTCTGTTGGTGGATTTAATACTCACTAAAAGCATCAGAGTGACTTCAGGTTTTTCAGGTCTTTGGGAGCTTACATGAGTGTATAGAGAACTCCATTGGTGACTCGCTGATGACTGAGGGACTCTAGAGATTGGAAACAGAATGGTAAATCATATTAAGAAAGATGATAGCCTAATTGAGAGTTTTTGAAATGTAATCTCAATATTTCTTGTCAAATTCATTCATTCATTCCAAAAGTCAACTTTAAGCTCTTGCTATTCTTAAATTATCTCTGAAAGAAGACAATTTAGAATTGTAAGACACCAAATCAAGAATACGCCCAGGTATTTCAAGCAGAGCATTTGGTATCCCCCCATAATCGCAATAGTTTAAGTAAATTATGAAATAATACTAAGTAAAGATGTAATATAAAACACAAAAAAAGTGTCGAATGTATAGATTCATTTTAAATGCTATTCTTACTAGTTAATAATAAACAGGTATTATGTTACATACATTAACATATCTCAATAATTAAAAAAAAAATTATAGACACTACATTAATTCTCCCTTATCCCTCTAGCCTTGAAATATTTCACTGGGTACTCCACTCATTTGGCTACAGGTGAGTTGCAACCGAACGAGCTGTCTACTTCTAAAGAGGCAGTAGAATTGCGGCTCCATATTCTTATAGCCATTTACGAATTGTGGTCTGAGTTGTTGACCTGACCTAACCTAACCTAACATCACCTAACCTAAGCTAATCTAGCAAACCTTCAAATTTTCACCAAAACGATTGATAGTCAAGAAGTGAAGGAGTTAGGAAATGATGAGGATTGATGTCGACATGAGACGATGATAGTTTCTATCTGAAATTTAAGACAGCATGATAGAAAGCACACTGCCTACTAGGTGAATGCAGCTTATAACTTTCTCTCAAGTGAGTGGGCCGCAATTCGTACGTGTCTTTCAAAAATCCAGGCTGCAACTCGTATACGACTTCAAGATTAGGCCGCAACTCCTCTACATAGTTTCATTTACGTAGGGAGGAGGGTTTATGGGGTTCAGACCCCATTCAAATTTTCCAAAGTGTTTAGTTTGAAACTTAAAGATTTTCTTATATTAAACTTCAAATAACTTATAGAAGCATTCACTTTTCAAAAATTTACCAGGAAATGACCACCCAAAGTATATTCTAGAGACAATTAATTTTAAAAAAAAATTCCAGGTGAGTATCATCTTAAATGGCTTTTAGAAGTATCCAATTTTTAAATAATAGACCCATAGGGAGCCATTCGAAATAACTTCTATGCGTATATAATATTTTATTAAAATACAAGTGAGAACCACTCCCATTAGCTTCTAAAAGCATTCAATTTAAAATAAAGTGTTAAGGGAAAATCCCTTTCAATAACTTCCGAATGAATCTAGTTTTTTAAAAAAAAATGCCAGGCTAAAACCATTCCAAATAGCTTCTAAGGGCATCCACTTTCAAAATGTTGCCAGTGTAAAACCACTTAAAATAGCTTGTTGAGGCATCTAATTTTCGTAAAAAAAAATTAAGCGAAGAATACTCTAAATAGCTTCTAGGGCATTCCAAATTAAAAAAGAAATCTTGTAAGTACTTCTTAAAATAGCTTTCAAAGGCATCCAATTTTAAAAATTTACAAAAGGAGGATTACTCCAAATAGCCTCTGGAAGTATACAAATTTCAAATATTTTTGGGAGGACCACTATTATAAAAGATATTAAAAGAATATATTTTTAAAAAATTCTCTAAATGAGGTAAACTATAAATAGCTTCTAGGAACATCCAATATTTTAAACATTAACTGGGGTAGAGGAGGATAGAAAGTCCCTAAATTTTTTTTTGTTACTTGCCCCTCCCTTTATTCTTGCACAAATAATGTTACACTTCTACTGTTTAAAATATTAAAGTTCTTATTTCTTAGGGTTCACATCATGTCATAAGATTACGATTTTGAAACCCCCCAAACCCCCAAAAAATTAACTTCTCCATTTACCCATGATGCATGTACTGTACGATGGTTGTAGTGGCTTTCATTCTTCTGTAAAATAATCGATAGACACATTGCTTTCGTTTAGGACTGTACAAAACTAGCTGGTTCTGCTTTCATCCAAATAACTTGCAAAAGAGAAGTTATACCCAAAAGCCGCGTTTTCCACGAAACCTAACTTGATTGCGAGTTGTTTCTGTAGCCAGGTAAGAAATTCTTTCTGACAGAGATATAGCTCTTCACGTGTTATAATCAAGTCGCCAGGGAGGAATGAAATATGGATCTTGAGGAAATAACCGAGAACCATATAAGAAGATATAACATCGGGTTCCATATTTCTTTCTCCTCCATATTACAAACACTTCCTGAGTTCTTATCAAAGTATTAGGGGAAAGTTAAGGCTATGCACAGCCAACTAATTATAAAACAATAATTTAACACAAGACAATCACGAACTTTGTCTTTGTAAAAGGAAAAAGAAGTAAAGAAAGAATAGAAACATACATTAATTAAAAGGAAAAAAGTTTATTACCGCAGTAAATATTTAGTCTTCAGTCTTATACTTCTCTTATACAGGTATTTATTCTGGGCTAACCTAAGGGCACTGTGGATAAATGGCGTATTTCCAAAAAGCTATTTAATATTTATTATTATTATTATTTAGCACCACGTCTTACTACACGTTCGGGTTATACGCTTAACTATTTAATAAGAAATGTATAATATTACTGTTAAAATCACATAATAGTGGGCACGTGGACTTAAGCGTCAGTCTTATATTATCTGGCTTTATGGTGAAGGGCAGTAAGGGGCTTTAATCCCGGCTAGATGTACTAGGATTTATTTGCCATAATTGTTTCCTTTTTGCTTTTCATACAATTGTGGGTAAATTATGTGTAAATGAAACCTTACCCCTCTCTACCCTATAGGTATACATTTTCGGATGGTCATAAAGAGATGTAAATTAATAATCACAAAAAAGACTAATATTTATATTAATTACATTAATCTCCAACAATTTTGTATCTGACATATTATTCACAAATTACTACTAAGATTGACGTGTTGAACTCAAATATATTATTAAAAATGTCTTATCACCTAAGGTTTTTGAGATTCGAGTCACTTTGTATTATAAGTTAAAATATAAATTTTACAGTGTTTGGCATGTGTCACAACACTGTGTATTTTTTACATAAAAACATGGTTTACTTAAATATTAATTTTAGGATTATACAAAATAAGTCGGGAAAATTAGGAATACATAGTTCAACCTTCAAGTGCTGGGTACTGGGAGGGGGGGATGGTCAGAGTGGTGGAGGAGGGGTGTTAAGAAGAGGTGTTGCAATACGCAAGCGCAGGCCTGCCTAGAAGTCTGTTAAAACAAAGTTTAGCATCAGCATATTTTCAGAGTATATGATAGTGTTACATTCCTTTGTACTTATGTGCTTTTGTGTTCTCAATCAGTTTAGTGAAAAGTTTTATCGAAAACATGTCAACTTTGAAAGTACGTGAATTTGTAAATAGTCGATATAACTTTTGTTGTGTATGTGGTAAGCTTGCAACAAAAAGTCAATAGAAAAATATTTCGGGCTTGATTAAAAAGGCATATAAAATGTATTTTGGAAGTGCAATTGGGGATCAATGGAAATACTGGGCCCCTCAAATTTGATGTATATAATGTGCCGTTACACTAGCTGAGTGGTTTATAGGAAAACGTTTTGCTATGCCCTTTGCTGTTCTAATGATTTGGCATGAACCAAAAGATCACAGTACTGACTTCTATTTTTGTATGACCAAAATATATGGATATTTTGGCAAAAACAAACATACTATTAACAATGCAACTGTATCCTCTGCTCAATACTGTGCCACATGGGGGAGAATTACCTGTTCCTGTACCACCTTTAAATGCAACGGACATGGAAACATCAGACAGTTAAACAGATGGATCTTTAATTGCTGAAGAGTACTGTCCTGAACGTAATGATAAAATACCACACTTGATTGAACAAACAGAACTTTATGACTTAGTTCGTGACTTACGGTTGTCGAAACAGCAAGCAGAGCTACTTGGCTATAGACATCAACAGTGGCACCTTGTAACTCAAGGCAGAATTTTTCAAGTTTTAGAGATAGAAACAAACTATTGTCTTCATATTTTGAAATGCGCAATGCACTGTGTTTACATACATTAATGGCTTGATGCTGGAATATAGACTCCAACATAATCCTGAAGATTGGCGTCTCTTCAAAGAGTCATCCGAAGCTAGTTTGAAAGCAGTGCTACTACATAATAGGAATAAAGTGCCATCAATACCCCTTGCTTATGCAGCTGGACTGACAGAAACCTAAGAGAGTATGATTAAGCTGCTAGAAAAAATAAAATATAAAGATGACATGTGGCAAGATTGCAGTGATTTGAAAGTTGTTGCTTTACTTACTGGCCTACAAGGTGGCTTTACAAAGTACTGCTGTTTTCTTTGCCTTTAGGATAGTCAAGATACAAGAATCCACTATTTAGTGAAAGCATGGCTGAAACGTCAAGACCTTGCATTTTGTGAGAAAAATGTTAAACATCCTCCCTTTATATACATTGGGAAAATAATTTTGCCTGCCTTTCATATTAAACTTGGACTTTTAAATTTTTTTGTTAAATCACTAAATAAAGAGAGCCAGGGGTTCCTTCATTTGAAAGAAATGTTTCCTAAACTGACTGAAACTTAGTTAAAGAAGGGCATATTTACTGACCCTCAGATTAGGAAACGTCTTAAAGAACCGATATTTGATGCCAAGTTGAATTACCTTAAATTAGCTGCATGGATGTCTTTCAAAGCTGTTACTTCTGGATTTTTAGGTAACATAAAGGATCTAAATTACATCAATTTGGTGAACAATCTTTTGTTGGACTATAGAAACTTAGGTTGTAGGATGTCCTTGGAAATTTATTTTTTACATTCCAACCTTGATTTTTCCCCTGAAAATTTGAGTTCTTTTAGCGATGAATAAGGTGAAAATTTTCACCAGGACATTTTAACCATGGAAAACCGGTACCAAGCAAGATGGGAGACTGATGAAACACTGTACAAACGGAAGTCTACATTAACATACACTATTTTTTTAACTAAATGTGAATAAATTAAGGCAATTTGAACACTTAAAGTTATTATATCAACTATTTTTAAAATTTTATATTTAATTTGCTTATATATGTACTATTGTTTGAAAACCTATTTTATCATAAAATAATTGCAACGGGCATCAAAGAGCAGTTGCTTTTAATTCGTATATTGTTATAATGTTAAATAATATAAATGTTTTCTATATCTAATAAACATGATGTGATAGAGAATTTCTGAACTATCCATCAAGTTCAGCACACACAAATTAGATATAATCACTTACCCACTTACCGGATGGAGATAAAAAGTTGTAATTTGTTAAGTAGTGTTATTAGTTAATATAGTGTAGAAGTAAACATGTAAATTTTTACTCGAAGTTAATCCAAATTGTGATAATGACTGATATAGAACAATTTTGTGTTGAATGATAAGAAAAATAGTGTTTGAATGTTGTTTTGATATAAAAAACTATTCAATTCCAAATTGCAACCAATTATATGTCTAGTGGGCCTACGTCTGACTAAATCCAAGTAGGGTAGGTTATCCGACGCTATGAAGTTTAAGTTAATTTAAGAAAATGACATGGGCAATTAGTTTGCTTAAATAAGCTGTGTTGATCTAACTAGGGATGAGATCACACCAACTCTTACACCCACCTCTATTCAAGAATCTTTAGTCGGATATACACAGTAAAAACATTTTATAATAGCTCAAACTGCTACCATATCAATTATAATGTATTCATACGCCAGGCCGTGTGTTCTTCAGAATAAACTTTTGACAACTGCTGGATGCATATACCAACTTTATTTTTAACAAAGGTTTTTAATAATTAATATTTAGCACCGCGTCTTACTACCCGTTCGGGTTATACGCTTAAGTACTAATTACGCTAGTGGATTAGGAATTGGGAAGGTTGAATTTAGAGGAAGTGAACCCGCATTTGCGTGAAGGGAGAGTGGAAAACCATTTAGGAAAAACCACCCCCAGTTCACCCGACCGAGATTCGAACCTCAATCTCCCCGTCCTCGGTGGTCTGGCTCAACACGACTAGCGCGTTAGCCAACTACGCCACCGAGGCGGGTAGTTTTTAATAGGCTTATATATTTGTAGAGTAAATACTTTTAAAATGTTTTTATTATGACAATTAGACTAGTTCAGGTTAAGATTGTAATTATTTTACGTCATAATCTTCAACCCATATCAGAATACGATATATGTTATTAAAAACATTATAAGTACACTTACTTTGACCCACATATGTGGGCATTTGAACTAAGAGGCTTAACTTCTTCTGAGCTGATTCGATTGTCAAATGGTGCTGGGATTCTCTTTCACAATAGATTGTACTTTAGTGATGATGACGATTTAGGATTTGAATTCCATTTTGGTGACTCTATGATAAAATATTTCCTTCTGAGCGAATGAGGGTACATTTACTTTAAGTTCTACCTTATTCATTACTATATCATTTGTGTACATAAGTGGGTGTACATGGGGTTGTAAGACGTTGTTCACCAAAAAATCATCTTTTATTTTGTCCGGTTTGTCGTTATCGTAAAGATCGAGGCTAGAAGTATTGCCAGATATACTAAGAAGCCGTTTACTAATCTTCACTATAGATGTTGCATCTTATCTAAATTTTCGCCAAACCAATATAATAAAAAAAGATTAGCCCAGACGGGTGTGGGCCAAAAAATTAATTAGTATGATTTTGGTTGGAAGAACAGATTAGAAATCCCAAACATATTGCTTTGTGACAACATTGATAACATTTTACTGTATTACTTGTGTTATTTTGTAGGTATTGATAATATCTATCAATAATGACGACTGCAGATAACATTACTTGAAATATGAAGAATTCAACCTATCTTACGTTAGTAATCACGACAAGAATTTCCTCTAGAATCTCGGAAATACCCAAACGATCTTAACCACGAGCGAGTCTCCTATGTCATGTCAACTTATGTTTACACACATGTGATATTCTAATAAGTGTGTAAACTGGACAAGTGTTCAAGATAGATTCTCTAACGACGGCCCTGTACAAAAGACAGGGACAACGCGAGGGGTTGGAACATCGTGTGTATGTTTTCTACTAACGAGCAGTTTGCATGTTTTGTGTTCAACAGTTGCTGCAACTAAACAAACAACTTGAGAGTCTGGTGAAGGGAAACACTTAAAACAACAAGCACACCTACTGTTGTTATATGTCGGACAGAGATCGTGGCATGGGTTTGGGGGGAGGGGAGGGATCTAGGAAAACGTAGAAAAAGTAAGAATCTGCTCTAAGTGTTCTTGTCCAACATGTTTGCAATGATGTTTGTATTTTTCTTTGTTTGGAACTCCTCGTACTATCTCGTGAATCACGAGAACTAAAAAGAATATTTTTTTTACTCACAAAGTTCAGGTCTAGTTTTTATATATTTTACAACCCCTTTAGAAATAAATGGTACGGAGCACAACCCCAAATACTTTCTCGTTACTTTATGTGATTTGTACTTAAAGCTCGTAAGATACGTGAAATGAAATAATATACATTGTTATAGAAACACAATTGGATTTAAAGAACATTTAACTTCGCCAAAGAACGTACACGAAATAATATACAATATTAAAGAAACTTATATTTATCTTGTTGTATTTATATTCGATTCAAGATAATATATTTTACCATAACTCAAAAATATTAATTTTTTAAAATATCTTTTGAATTAAAGTTTCACATACCGTATATTTAAGAGTGCCACAACTTTCCATTGGTAGGCTATTTATTATTTAAAATATTGGCGAATATATAATCAAAAGTGGAATTTTAAAGTAGATATCCTCAAAGTAATGAGACATTGAAATGCGTAGTTTTGCTTGTGATGTTAAACGTTGCTTAAAGATGAGTTTAAATCAAAATCTTTAGAGCAGATTTTTATAAAATCAATTATTTTTATCTTTTATACCCGTAGTAAACGTCCCTTAAATATAGGGCTGGATAGCCATTTACAAGCACACCTCTGGGAATACTCACGAACAGCCTAAATACCAAGCTACAGCAGAATCGGTAAAATAATTTCAGCTATAGTCTCAATAACCAACAGATAGCATCGCCTAGCATCGCAAAAAAAACTTTAATGGATTCAAGAGAACATATAACGTCTACATCCATCAAAATCTCTTGTTCGATTTTTATTAAGGGTCGCGAGAAAGTAAGAAGGGAAGGAGTGATATTAATTATTAATGGATATTCCAGCAAACGTTTTAAGTGAGAATGAGAAATCATGTTTGGGGAAAATATGTCTACATTGCATTTAAACGTTGCTCAAAGCCCTCCTACCTTCCTGAATATAGTTAAACGGGATATCTATTACCTACACTTTTTTGATATTCATTTTACCTAATATATATTACTTCATATATCATATTATTATGGTTTTATAAGTTAAAAAAAATATATTTCAAATGCACGTAACTAAAATAACTTACTATTATATTGGATCTAACGGTATATATTATCTAGGAGATTTTTAAATTAAAACATTAATATAAATAACGTTATTTATATTTATAAGATTTTTTTAAGAAATGAAATATTTTTGTTCAAAATTAAAACTATTAATCATCTAAAGTAAAGTTCAACTTATATGTGTTCGGAGCAGCTAAAAGTGTTTATTATATTTTCAAAGAATTCTAAATAATCTATCTAAATTAAAGAAATAAATTGCTGATACAAATAAGAACATAATTTAAAAAATCAAAATAATTTTAAAACACAATAATAATTATTATTATTGGATAACTCAATTTATGCTAAATTAAATAATTGAATTTAATAAATTAGAAAGTTGTATTTACATATAAAAATCACTAGATAAAGTCTTTTCTAAGTATTTGAAAATGGCAAGAAATCAATTCTTATTTAAGTAATATAATCCTAAAAATATAAATAGCTATGTCTAGATCTGTAAAAATCAAACAAAACAAATAAAGGTAGATGATGCTTAATTTAGTTATTTTGGACATTGCTTCTTATTATTACTCTTACTATTATGCAATTTTAAACATTGCATTGGTCAAATAATAATAGAATAGCTGGTTCCAAAATATATATTTTACCTTAGTATTTGTTTAAAATTGAATTTCCTAAAACTTACCATAATTTACAAATAAAAGCTCAAGTTGTTAACCAGGTGAGAAAAATATTGTTTGTTTTATTTTCAACATATAATATTAATTCAAAGAACTACTATGAACGTTAAATATATTTTGATACCCATTTTGGTTCTAAGTAAGAGCCTTAAAAAAATGTCTCATTAAATTTTGATGTGTCTACATCAATTTATTTTAAAATTCTAGTATCATTTACGAGAAAAATCCATTACATATTACAATGATTATTTGGTTTTCTATTTTTTAAAACAAAAAACTAGTTAGATTTAAATACTATATACACAGTTTGAGTATTACTTCAAATATGATCCTCTTAACATCATATGGTATTGAGTCGATATAACGTTCCTCTTTATTCAAAACCAATGTATTTTATAAAATAAGCCAGTTGAATTTTTTTTAACTCGTTGGGTAATATCATTTTAAATTCCCATATTTGGTTTAAGACTGTTTAAGTGTTTGATTTTACATTTTAATTTACTATGGAATAATCTTCTTA
This sequence comes from Timema bartmani, assembly GCA_902151455.1. Lineage (NCBI taxonomy): Eukaryota > Metazoa > Arthropoda > Insecta > Phasmatodea > Timematidae > Timema > Timema bartmani. Next base: position 60,157 of record CABFWB010001295.1, read on the forward strand.
ACGTTTTTATGGCACTTACTATGCTATTGTAACTTTATTAAAAGTTATAGTTTGTTTCATAAATATTAGTTAAAGAATGTGTTGGTGTTAAGGGATGTGTGGATCCATTTGAGGTGGATTATCAACTATTCATAAATATTCTTAGGGAGTGAGGGATTCAATTGTATATACAATATTCTCAAGGATTTGATTGACACTAAAATAACTGGATTGTTGAATGTATCCTCAGTTCTAGATGTGTGGTAGCAAATTTACAGGCTGTATTATTGTGCTATGTTAAAAGTTTTGCCAGAGTGGAAATATGTGAGGTTATGTTTCTACAATTAAAAGTGTACATAATTTAATTTAAGTTTTAAAATAAATAATAAATATAATTTTAGTGGAAGAAATAAATAAAGTTAGCTAAAATCATTCAATAGTCTACATTTTAAATTTATTTTAGATACTGTATCTGAAATGTAATAATGATAGTGTTGGTATAAAAAACCTAACTTTATCATTATCTATAAAAATGTGGCATAGGATTAATTTATCAAATGGTACAGGTAAAAAAGATATAAAGTCATTATACAAATACTTTCAGGAAAACAACATACATGTATAAACTCCACATTAATACCCTAACAAGCACGTTTTTAAAAATTGATATTAAATGTAGTGGATATTACCTTTTCGACCATAAAGGTCTCACTATTGTCTATATATTATAGCAATACCTTTATCTGAGCTCAAATTGGACTTTCACCTATTTCACCCTATACCCATCAAATGTATAATAGCTTTTTAGAAATTATGCATGACAAGTTAAATTGTGGGGAGTATAACTAAACAAAATAAATATTTCAACAGCTATGAAAGTAGCGTTGACACTAAATTTTCACTAAACAAAATATTTTCAAAATTTTTAGACATTTTATATTAAAAAATATAAATTTTAAAACATTGAAGAGACAAATATTTTGAGGTATGTATCACTATATATTATCATACATAATCATTATTTACATAAGAAATACTATAAGTCTACCTCATTCATGAAAGTTTGACAAAAAAATTATTATGACTTGGAGCTTGATTTTATTACTTATTAATTTTTTTGTGTTTAGGCTAGATTCTTTGGGTTAGTATTAATTCAGTTTAATTAGAATGAGTTAGTATTAATAATTAGAAGGCCCGTATCTTTAGAATGATATAATAAATGTGTCAGATTGTATGAAATTTTAATCGAACAAAGTAGGTCTGCTTATCAATATTACAATGTTAAAACCTTATTAAATTTAATTATTCAGTTTTACAATCATTTGGCTATACCCTACAAACCGTATCCTTAAATGGTTTCGTCTTAGAGTTTGAAAGACTCTGTTGCATCTATATAGTGGATTAGATTATTGTAATTTAGACCAAGGATAAAAACTTTTTTGTAATATTGATTCAGATCATTGGTTAAACATTAATGTTTGGGTTTGTATTGCAAAAACTGATAGAGAACAAGAGGTTCGATGTTCATTATAGATGCTGTCCCGAACGCAAAACTATCATTTTTCAATATTTAGAGGTGAATTTGTTTTACTAACACGTTTTTCACAATTGCTGATTGCATGGACTAACTAGTCCTTCTCCTGATCGAGGTTCAAATATAGGTTGGAAAAATTAGGAAGTATTTTACTTCTTTTTATAAAACAACTAGGGCATATTTCCTCTTGAATTCTGCATTCTTTGTCCTTATTCAAATATATGAATTGATGTTTGATTAAGTTCGAACTGGTAACTACATTCAGACCTTGTGAAAACAATACTAATTAGAAATATCAGAATCACTACCAGTTCAAGTAATAAATTTCATTTGACTTATTTCACTTAGGTATGTGCAGTTGCAGTTGGAGTTTCAGTTGGAGTTTTAGGGGAGGTTGACATATTTAGAGCCCCCTCCCCCAAGAGATTTGTTTTAAATTAATGCTTAAAAATTAAAATATTCTATAAATTAATTTTAAGATCAGTTCTAAGAGTTACTTTTCAAAGAACATTAAAAGTGTTCCTAAAAATGTTTTTTTTATAAAAGAACATTTTTATAACACATAATTTAATATATAAGTATGTCCTACTGCCAAAATTTATTTATAGGTGCACCACTGCTTCGTTTTTCATGGCGATCATATATTGCTTGTTTCATAAAAGCTTCAAACAACACTGATATTTTTAACAAAGCCAATTAAAATTATTATTATTATTATTATTATTATTATTATTATTACTATTATTATTATTATTAGTAGTAGTAGTAGTAGTAGTAGTAGTAGTAGTAGTAGTAGTAAATACTTTTAAGTAAAAGTTATTTTTATTTAAAACCAAGCATTTCATGAATATAAATGTTAAAGAATTTAATATAGACGCATTACACTGAATATATAAAAAACATATTAATATTCAGAACTCAATAGTTTTTCACAATTGATTATTGCATGGACTAACTAGTCCTTCTCGTGATAGATAGATATATATATATATATCACGATTATCAAGAATAATTAATTTTGCATATTTTTTCTAAACAGCAGTGTTATTATTTAAGTCACAAAGTAATGATCCTATTTAACACGATAGTCTTAAAACTCCATTGTAATTATTTGTTACTGCTACTAAAAATACAAATATGAATACGACTATGAAAATTAAGCTCATTCTTAGTCTTAAATTGGTTACAATAAGATACAAATCCAATCTAATTTACATTATCACTTTTTTGAGAAAGGATTTGATACGACTTTGAATCAATTATTACATGGTTACTTGAAACACAAACTCGCTAAGAAATATTTTATAGAGAGTTTAAAAAAAAGTGTCTATGGTCTATTTTAAATAAAAATGGTCGTTTATTCAACCCTCCTATTAATAATTTCTGAGTTATGTTTACTTTACTAAAAATATGTAAAATAGGGTTGGAACCAATATTAATCAGATGTCCTGATCCCCAGCAGATAACGCACACCCATTCTCTACTGCTAACGGTCACGAAGATGGCCACACGGTTGCCCTCTTAAATATGAGTTACAACTTAATTTCCCCCAGAGAGTAGGAAGTCCCGATATAATTCATGGCCAGTAAACGGGGGGTGGAGTTGGTGGGGGTTGAAAACTAGAGGGGGTGTTAGTTGGAGTTCGGCAAGGAGGTCGCAGTGGGCAAAGTTCAGAAACTAACCTAATCCCCACCGTGTTCTACAATAACATGCATCCTCCCTTCTCCCCCTGACCGTGAAACTGCAGACTTTACGAAACCTTTCTACAGCCTATTAGGATAATTAAGTTGATCACAAGCTGAATGTGGAGGAAGCGAGCCAAAGACGATGGTCAAAATTTAATTAAAGTGTAAGTTAATTCACTGCTGGGTTTCTAATATGTACATTTATAAGATAAGAGATTAGTATTGTTCAAATATCTGTTTCGTAGTGGAAACCAAGGGTACAAATTTAGTCCAAGCTAAACCTTATATTAGGACTGAACAAAATATTTAATTTAAGGGAAATATCCTCACACTGCAGTGTTTACTGTAGGCTATGGTAGTTTTAAAGCATTAGCATCTTTCAAACAATCTTCAGTTATAATAAAACTCTCTCTTTCTATTCAATCTAAAAAATTACATTACTAATTTTAGTATAGCTATAGCTATGTTTTTAGATATTTTCTTTCTCAGAAGTGTGACGTTTCACGTTAAATATAATCTAAAATGAGCTAGTATTAGTCCAATTTGACATTAAAATTTTAAAAGTATAACAATTTAAATGTAAATATTTATATTATATAAGAATATTTGCTAACATTTTGATCTAAGTCTTATAATTAAAATTAAATCCTTTCTTAATTAATAATGTTTACTTTCCGAATGTCTGTAGTCCATCTCAGTTCTCCAAGGAAATGATTCCTTGTCTGCTTTGAGAAAGAAACAGTGATACAGTTCTAATAGTGGGGAAGAGATATGTCAGTTAATTTCGCTCTTTATTTATAATTTTTTTTACAACAAATGGCATATTTGTTTTTACGTTTTAAGACTGTTGAGTATATTCGTACATCACGTCTAACTACCAATCCGGGCAATCTGCATGTTTAGACTGATGATTTAAGGATGCGTAAGGTTTAATTTAATGGAAGTGAATTATTATTTTAATGGGGCTAAGCTGGACGAGAACTATTGATAAAAATACCTTCACCTCATCCAGCAAAGATCCAAACGCAGAATTTCGTGCCCGAAAAACCAAATAATATAGAGTCTAATGCCCTTGTAAACGTACCTGATAACACGGAATTGAGCTGGTTAACGGACTAGGACAAAACTATTATTTCGAAAAAATCTTAACTCATTTAGATGCGATTGTAGGGAAAGTGAGT
>CABFWB010001295.1:64590-74609 GCA_902151455.1 Timema bartmani
GGGAAAGTGAGTAGTAGCTGGATTCTTAAAATTTTTATAGTAAATATTTTTTGGCCTAATTAAATCAAATATTTCTTCAGTAGAAACATAGAATTTATTTTTATTTAAATATTGATATTAACAGGTGTTGAATATCTGTCATGATCATAGCGGCATTAGATGAGAAACTCTTTAAATGGAGAGAAATATCTGTCATTAAATTTTAGGACACCATTGACAAATATTCAAGAAACGTTGAGGTCATCATGTGAAGAGAATTAAACTCTATGTGTGTGCCAAAGGAATATTTGAGCTACTTTGAACAAACAAAAATTGATATAACAATTTCAAATACACGGATCTTTTCTGGAGTCTTCTAAATCCCCACCTTTAGCTTGTTTCTTCTTAAATTCTATAAATTATATACATTAAAATATACATTCCTATTCTTGAAGTGGAGAGAAGTATAAAATATACGGGGATATGTAAAACTGCTGAAGATGACACACCAGCTGTCTTTCAGAAGAAACTGGAAATCAACGGATTAATGGCTCTGACAAAACTTATAAAAAGGACCTACGAAAAAGGAGAATAGCCCAAAGACTTTCTAGATTTACCCATGGTGTCTCTTTATAAGAAGAAGCTAATAGATACAGTTACCACAGGACCATCAGCATCATTTCTCATGTGGGGAAGATCATGGCCAGAATATTCAACAGGCGACTGGAACTGAAAATAAAAGTGTGATGGAAGAAGAACAATTTGTATTCAGGAAAGGAAAAGGAACCAGAGATGCCATTGGGATGCTGAGAATAATTTCAGATAGCGTGTTGGAAGTCAAGGAAGATGTCAACAATGATTTCATTAACTGGAAAAAGGCGTTCGATAGAGGTAAGTGGAAGAAACTGATGGAAATACTCTAGCATATTGGCATCAACTGGATGTACAGAAGGGTGAATGCCAAGCTGTACTTGGGATAGTGAGTTAAGATGAGGCTGAATATAGGTGAGATCAACAGCATAGAGATATGAAGAGGAGTGAGGCAAGGATGCTGTTGTCACCCGGTCTGTACAACTTGTATAGAGAGTGGCTGGCCTGGGAAGCCCTAGAAGGACGTGTAAATTTCAGGAAAGGAGGAGGCGTCATCAACACAATAAAATATACAGATTATCTAGCATTGCTGGTCAAAAATTAAGAGGAGTTGCAGGAATTGATGGACCAGCTGGGAGAGATAGGGAGAAGATATGGCTTGGAGATTAACATTCAGATGTCAAAAGCGATGGTGATTTAAAAAGACGAAGAGCCACTGAAAGTCCAAATTGAATTTCAGGAGTTGTAGAACATAAAACAGTTCAATTATTTGCAAAGTCTGCTGATAAAGGATGTCTACTGCACCAAAGAAAATAGGTTGAGTATCGCCATTGCCAAGGAAGCTTTCAAAATAAGTTACTGCTGACCAGCATGTTGAGTTTTGAACTTAAGATGAAACTAATGAAATGCTACATTTGGAGCATCGCACTGTATGAAACAGAAACTGGGACTCTTAGGAAGATGGAAAAGATAACCTTAGAGATCTTTGAAATGTAATGCTGGAGAAGACTTAAGAAGAACAGGTGGACATACAGGATGACAAATGAAGAAGTCCTACGTAAAGGGGTTGAGAAGATACCTTTTTTGGATTTAATTCTATGGTGTAAAAACAACTGGATCCGACATGAATTGTCTTCTTTAGGACGAAATAGAAGGAAAATTTGAGGGAAAGAGGAGCTTAGGAAAAAGGAGGATTCAAATATTTGATGATGGAGGAAATAAAAAAATCCTTCGTTAGAGGGAGCCCCTAGTAAAAATAGTAAGTAATACATCTGCAGAAAGCGATCAGTTTATAAAGGTCAGGAGGTGTATTTGAAAGGGAAAATGTTTGTTTTCAATAGATATAAGGACCGAAGATTCGAGATATTTTTACCAATCATAATTATGATTAAAACATATAAGAGCTGTTGATTATTTGCTAATCCTTGAATAGTGAAAAATCTTAATAATTCCAAGAAACTTGACAGATTTGTCCCAAACTTTTCAAACAAGGAACCAACGTGGAAGTAATAAATAAAATGGAAAATTTATAATTATGATCTATCACGATATTCTCATGGAAAACAGAGTGAGGAGGTAATTAATATTTTCTCAAAAATATATAATCAAAATGTTAAGTTATAGCCATTCAAAAGATTGTTTCCAAAAATCCATACTACTATAATATTATGATGAAATTTGAAATTGATAATAAATAATTTATATATATTAATACATGAAATTTTATTCAGATTTAATACTAGGGTTCATTAAATCACAAACTAATTTGTATGAATATATAATTTTAGATATAGAAGTTTTAATAACTATCTAACATGATAAATTTATTTTGTTCTCTTCACCATCAACAATTTTGAGACCGTCATATTAGCTCAAATGGTAGTATGCCTGCTTAGTGTGCTAAGGATCCCGTGCTCGATTTCCAGCAAGGCCAAATGTTTAACTTCGGTGAAATGTGGGTTTACACTTTCACATTGATAAATCTGCGGCTGGAGACTGGATGTTGTGCCTGTCCTAGTCTTAATTTAGATTATAGTTTATATGAAGCTACGATAGGCCTAGCATTCCAGTAGGGACTTTAAAAAATACGGACCCAGATTATAGGCTGGAAACATTGATGGATGTAAAAACACATCTACTATTACACTCGACATTTTTTGTGTTTTGTGTCTTACTATGCAAACAAGCTTATCCACATATTTACATTAATGAGATAAGGATAAGCATTATAGATTTTAAAGGAGATGTACCAGAATTTAATGGAAAAAACCATCTAGGAAAATCCCTTCCGTAAACTCGTGTTTGATTTGATCGTTATTATAGAAACTCTAATCCATCCTTGAACTTCATTTTGTTTAGTGGTTTATATTTACCCACTTGAATGAAAATAACTCATCACTATCATCATCATCATCAAAATCATCAACTGTTTCCAGCCTATGGCCGGACAGTATAGTAAAATTCCTTCATCATACTCTTTCTTTTTTACATTCTTTCTCTTTTTATTGCTTCCCACTCTTTTCTACTTACTTTCAAATTTTCTGTTATATGCTCCTGCCACTTTTTGTTCGTTTTTCTTATACTGTCTTTTTCCTACACACTTCACCTCCATGATTCTACTTTTAAATTTTCATTACATGTCCATACCATCTCCTCCAAGCTTACTCTATTACGGCAATTATTTATTTTTTACTTTTGAAATGTCAGTAGGCTTGTTTTTTTTTCCATCCAAACTTTATATCACACCGTAGGTGGATATAATAATGATTGTTAAAGTAGAGTAAAATTGTAATTTTAAATAGAGGTAGAAAATTTAAAAGTCATTATATGTATAGAAAACTTAGCACGCACTGCTTACCTATGGTCTCAGACTCCTAAGTAGAATTTTCTCACCCATTACCTATTGTCTTAGCCTCTAAGTGGAATTCACTCACTGCTTACCTCTGGTATTACCATCCTAATTATAATTATCTCACTGCATATCTGTAGTCTCAATCTTTAAGTAGGATTCACTCACTGCTTACCTATATTATCAATCTTTAAGTAGAATTCACTCTCTGCTTACATAGGGTCTCAATCTCCTAAGTATAACTCACTCACTGCTCTCTGATGGTATCAGCCTCTAGGTAGAATTCACTCAACGCTTACCTATAGTCTCAGCAACATACGTAGAACTATCTCACTGCTTGCCTATAGTCTCAGCCTCTAGGTAGAATTCACTCACTACTTACCCATGGTATTAGCCTCTAAGTAGAATTCAGTCACCGCTTACCTATGATATTAGCCTCTAAGTACAATTTACTCATTGCTTACAAATATTCTCAGCCTCCTAAGTAGAATTCACACAGACTAGAACTCTCCAATTTGCCTCATTGGTGTCCACTTGATTTGAATCAGTTTTGTCGACTTTAATTTTATTTCTTTGTTTATTCATTTGTAAATACAAAGGGCTTTTATTATATTAACTTCTTAATCTAATATACCGTAAGAAAGAGAAATAAAACAATAAATTCAAAAGAACTTCCCTGATGAAAGGATTATAAATGGGACTTATTATAAATGAATAACTGCAACCCTATGAATAAAATAAATGCATATACATCATATATATAAATGTATATTAAGTCTGACCCATAAATTTTTAAAAAACACCGAATGGGAACAGGAACTCCAATACTTGCATATTTACAGGGAGACATAGCGACTCTTGGCATTTATTTAGTTATTTAATTTTATAAGGCTCGTGGTTTAAGGAGCTAAATTCTTCTATTGTGGTCTTGCAGAGATGGAGAAGTCCGCTCACAAAACCCGACTGGGCGTACTAATGGTGTTTCTTCCTAAATAATATGCTTCTCTTCCTTTTAGCAAATGTAGGTACGTTTCCTCTAAATGGTGCCTTCCTCATTTCATCCCCAATAGTGTAGTATGTGGATAACATGGACAGGCTTTAAGATGGGGAACACTTATTTATATATAATATATATTTATATAAACACATATATTTATACATATATATGCCTTTATATATATGTAAAATTAAAAGAATTGTTATATAACTATAAATATTAAGTTGCATACGTCATACACAATTAATAAACGTGAAGATATTATCTAATTCACATAAAACCATCATTCGTATCGCTGTATGAAGACTAGTTTTGTAACTTAAATATTAGATTTTAAACATTTCAATATGTAAATTAATAAGACATTATACCTGCATAGGTAGTTATAGTCTTGAGCATTACACTTGTGTTAGACTTGATTGCCGGTACTAGGGAGATCTAGGTTAAAATGCCGGCTGGGTGTAATGAGGTGGATTATCCCAAATAGTTTTTCACCCTCAATCCATTCTCAAATTATACTTTTTTCACTCATATTTGTAGTTAATGTGTGCGGTTACTAAAACATGGTGGAATTTTTCTTCAACCAGAGTAATTATTGAAATATACCGTTAGTAGGCCCTATAACAAAACAATGAGTCCGTATTAACTAAATATTAGTTTTTTTCTAAGTATTTAAAAGGGCTACAGTATATAAATGCGTTTATATATGTCTGCTTCCGCAACAAGATTTAATCCTGTAGCTCTTAATAAATTCAGACTAGATTTGATACAAACATAAATGCAACTAAGATACTGAATTTATGTATTTGTATGTGTATTTATTTGAGAGATAATTCAAAGGCGATGGTTCTAAGGTTCAGTTTACAATAATGTTTACTTCCTCGCTACATTACAAGTAGAGAAAGTATTGTGATCGTCAAAAATCAAACTCGAGATTTTGATGAATTTTGACGTTTCATGATCCCCCAAATCAGAAAAAGTTTCTTTTTCATATCCGTCTGTCTGTCCATCCATCTGTACATCGGAGTTGAGCCTAAACTATTTTAACGATCGGGCTAAAACATGCTATTTTGGGTTTTAATAGGGTTGACCTAAGGGGATTTTGGAAGTGGATATCTAACCTTAAGATTAGGTTAGTTTCATTATGAGAAAAAGGAGAAAAATCGATTTTATCAAAATCGGCACTAACAATTTGGATTAAATTTCATTTCTTAGCATTGATCAATATTACAAACAAAATGAATACTCTCAATTTTTCTTTAAAATGACTTTAATTGTTCCGGTCTGTTGCGTAGAAAATAATTTTTACTTTCTCGCTAACTTACAGGTAGATAAAATATTGTAATCGTAAAAAAAAAAAATCGAGCTTAAGATTTTGATTAATTTCGACGTTTCATGACCCCTCAAATCTGAAAAAGTGAATTTGCGTTTCCGTTTGTCTGTCCGTCTGTCTGTTTGTACCTAGGAGTAGAATCCTAACCTATTTTATCAATTGGGTATAGCTTGGTATCTAGGGTTTTCATAGCGTGCCCCGAAGAATTTTTGGAGTTGGATATCTAATATTAAAATTAAGCATGGTTTACTGAAGGGTGAAAAAAGAAAAAATTATTTTATCAAAATCGGCATTAAATATTTTGATTAAATTGGATTTCTAAGTATTGATCAATATTACAAACAAATGGCTATCATAAATTTTTCATCAAAGTGATTTTAAGGGTTCCGGTTTGATGCGTAAATTCTAATTTTTATCAAATCTCCGTAACTCTTTGAGATATGAAATTACTCATAATTTCAAATATGTAGCTCTAATTATAATACAAATATTTTATTTAAAATATATTTTTAAACCAATAATTTTAATTTAAACGCCAACATAAATATTTGTTAACTTTTCGAACACTAAATATAATGTATTGCAACCGTCAAAAAAAATCTAACCTGAAATGTTATTGATTTCGACGTCTCATGATCCCCCGAATCCTAAAGAGCTGGTTTTACACTTCCATCAGTCTGTGAGTCTGTTTAACCTTAAAATTAAGAGTAGTTTAGTAAAGGACGAAAAAAGAAAAAATCGATTTTCTCAAAATTGGGTTTAATGATTTTGATTAAAACTCGTATCTAGCCTTGAATAAGATTATAAATAAAATGATTATTTTAATTTCCTTATGAAAATGAATTTAGGATACTTTACAAAAGTGGAGATTTCCGTATCTCCGCAACATTTGAGCTAAAAAATAATTTATCATTGAAAAACTATAGTACTATTAAAAATAAAAAATAAATATTTGAAATATTATACTATTATTAAGCCACATGGCTGACTCACTCACTAACATTAATGTTTACCCACTTCCAGATGAGCTAAAAACTTGAAATTTTGCAAACTTATAGTTTTTAACCTGTAACCGACGGGAAAATTCCAAAATATTAAAAAATTGAATTTTTAACCCCCGAAAAAAATTCAAAATGGTGGAGAAACTTTGAAGTCGGTGCGGACCTTTCTTTGGAGGTCTCTTGTGGCTAAACGGTAATACCTATCAAAATACGGATTGCACCAGCAAATACGGATTTGGCGAGATCAACAAATTTGATCATATTGCTTTTTGTCGTATCTCCATCGGTTATACCTTATCCAGAGCTAGATTTTTTGATTTTAGGTACATTTTGCACATTTTCTACACATTTTAAATTTCAAAACAACGCTGGAATTACATTGGTTTACATCCACTTCTAAAGAAAACTCACTGGGGGTTAGGGGGTGGAGTCCCCAATGAGTAAAGCGAGTATATTTATAAAACCAACAGTTTCTTAGATATTGGCAAATATATTAAGACAGTTTTGTGAGCTTTAGTTGTACAGAAATACCACAAGTTTTAACGCAATAATTCTCCAATTCCAATGAGTAAGTAAATAATTAACTCAAAAAGCTTATATTCTTTTTCCTTAAACTTCTTATGGGAAATGTTTGTACAGCAATTATCTATTTCCATCTTTTTAGACTCAATATATTATCAATATTTTACTTTTTTATTGGTCTAACTTTATAAATGAGCAATTTAATAGAAATGTGATAACCATAAGATGTGAAACCTCTAATAAAATGTAGAAAATATTTTGGGTTGGCTAGTGTATATTGTTTCGTTTGATAGTTTCACATATATTACGTTATTTGATTAAATATATATATTTTTAAATAATGGAGTGAGAAAGTCCGTGCCGAGGTCCATAGCATTTATTTATCCGATCTTCTTAATCTTTCAAATATGAAATTACTTATCATTACAAATATGTAGATCTATTTATAATAAAAACTTTTATTTGAAATTAAATTTTTTTAAAACTTAATAATTTTCAAGTTATACGCAAATATATGTATTTCTTAACTTTTCGAACACTTAAAGGTATAGTATAGCGACCGTAATAAATGGTACGTAGCTCCACGCTGACTTTCTCGCTCCCCTGTCTAAAAATAGAGGTATCTACTCAAAACTTTTAATATAACTTAGGTGAAACGAAAAAAAAAAATTTACACAATAGCAAACTCGAGCACAAATTTCGCTATACATACGTAAAACATTATTTGGCTCCCAATAAAAGTTTTATAATTTTATTTTAAAAGGATTAAATTCCTCATTTATATATTTGGACCCATAAAAAGGTCGCTATTGGGTCCCCAATGGTCAACACATTGTAATAAAATTTCGACTTCCAGTTAAACATTTCGACATTTTATTAGGGATTGTACAACTTCAGGTCATCGCATTGCTATTAAATTCTTCATAAAAAAATGTGGCCCGATAAAACAGATAAATATTGACTATTGAATCTAAAATTATAGATATAGAACATTGGCGTAAAAACAGTTCCCCTAAGATGTTAAGTTAAAAAGTACATCAGTTTTTGAAAGACTTACTTATTTACTTATATGGCGTTAGAGATTGAATACGTTAAAACAAGTAGTATCTCTGTAAAACTAAAGCTCACAAAATAATTTTAATATAATTTCCAATATCTCAGAAACTATTGGTATTAAAAAATATATTTAAAGTAAGAGATTTTAATATTAATATGAATCGTTGCTTTTCCTTACTCGTAGAAAAAGAAACGATTGCTATTAAATATTTAAATAATTTATACGTGACGAAGGATAGGGAAGGAAAATGCATCACAATAATATATAAGTTTAACAAATAGGTTTATTAAAAAGTAAACAAAAATAAATAGAATTACATGTAAGTGACAAGGTTTTAATTAAATTAACTAATTATAACTGTATTACGTCATGGAGGTAGAAAACATTAGGTTGGACAAATTGGTATTATTACTTTTTCCACAAGGAACCAACAGAGTTTAGATAGAACATTTAATTTAGTTTAATAACTCTAGAACTAGGGATATTAGCTCTTACTCGAAAGATGAAGCGTCTGCCACGACTAGGCAACAGTAAAAAAGGGGAATTGTGTTTTTAGGCAGTATTCAAACAAACAAACAATCTAGCCAGGCCAATACCAGACTAATACCTGAGAGGTCTAATCATGAAAAATAGTGAAACAATTGAGAAAAGAAACATACCATCAAATCCAATATTTTTAGAGTTACTAAGGAAAATATTATTTAAGCTAGCTTACTTGTATCAACCCTCAAGGAGAGTTACGAAAAACTAAAGAATAATATCCTATAAGAAGAGCTTCCATTTTACAAATAATAGATGGCTAACAATCAGGCATCTACTCAGTAATTTACTATGGTTGGTCATTTCCTAATGAGTACTGCCAGAGTAATCAATAGTAAATTTATACTTCTACCCCTTACTTGAGCATACAATAGCTAATACTAACTATCTTTGAACACTAAGATAAATATGGCGCCTGATGGGGCCGAATAAAGCATTATCCTTGCGGGTCACTACTTCAATCTAGCAATGCTCCCACATGTTGCCCACCGTAAATTACTACACAAACAAGGCTGTAATCGTGACTGCAACCAGTCACTGACCTAACTAGGTCCACGAAGAAAGTGTTAGATGATCTGATTGTAGCCATAAAGATTCTAAACGAGATCATACCATTTAGGGTGTCATAAAAATATAACTATGTATTAAGGACCTAGAAAAGGAAATCTAATTCATGGACTCAGTATACTCAATTAGCTGGTCCTATACATATGTATAGCATAGAGCCCTCCTATTTAAACTATGTCTTATGGGTAGAGATAGGGTAAAATAGCATTAATTTTCAATTTTTTTAGCATTAATTATTGGAAATTTAGCGTTTTGTGTCATAATTTAGCATTTTGTAGCAAAATAGGTAAAAATGTCTTTCGTCAATGTTTTTAGGGCCTATATAAAAGATTTATGATAAAAGCAACGACTAACGGAATGTGGCGATTAGCCGCATGGGCTGTGGAAGCCACAGGATGCAAGTAAAACCCGAGCTGAAGCACACAGACGAGTGAAACTCAATGATTTTTTTATCACTTATTTCCGCTGAAAAACATCGTTTTATATAAATTCTCAGCATTTTATTTAAATGCACAGCATTTTCAGGGAATTCGCGTCTATTTCGCTAAATAGAATAATTTAGCTAAAATACTCTCAAAATCACG
>CABFWB010001295.1:77079-118463 GCA_902151455.1 Timema bartmani
CATTGTATATTATTTTATGCGTGTTCTTATGTGGAGTGGTGATGATACAATGTACATTATTCCGTTCAGAAATCTTACGAGTTTATAGAAAGAGAGAGAAAGTCTGTGCGGTGCGCCGTACCATTTATTTTCTTTTCGCGTCTTTCGCAAAAGCGAATTTACCCTATATCTACTTATGGCCATAGGGAAATAACCGTCAGACTATCTGACCCAAGAAACTATGTCTTATGGAAATAGAAATTAGCTTCAGACATCCTGACTAAATAAACCATGTCTGATGGACATAGAAAATAAAGCAAAACATTCTAATACATGAAACTATGTCTGATTGACATAGATAGCAACGTCAGACATTCCAACACGATACTCATATTCTTAGAAGAGTCCTCCTCTGCGACGTGATGGTGAGTCCGACGCCTGACACATCGTGGCCACTAGTAGTCTTCGGTGCTGAAGTAGTATGGATGAGTTCCTTCTACGGTGAATAAATACAATGGAATACAAAAGTTTGACCCACGGGCAACCTGTTATGTAGCAATAGAACATGGACAAGACATGAAGATCTATGGGGAAAGGGGTAAGAGTTGCGAAATAAATCCATCTTCTCACTAGCGCTGTCAGCCGGAGTGATGAGCCTAGACAATAATCTCTCCTTTCTTCGACGTGTGCCCCTCGATCCAGACGTGAAAATGCTCACGATACCGAAATAGTGCGATAGGGCAATGTTCCTCGACGCTTGGGCGTTTCCCGGCAACATCAATTCAGAGTGAGTCACCACCTGTCTCTTCCTATTGGAATAGATTGGTACTTGTTACTATGTTTTAATAGTCTTTCTAGAATTTTAATTGTCTTTAAGGAATTTTTATTGTAGATGTAATATTATATAAATTACATGCTACAAATATACTTACATATTTGCGATGATAAGTAATTTAATATCTCAAAGCGCTACGGAGATATGATACAAATTTAAACTTTACGCATCTGTACGGAACTCTTAAGTTTATTTTAGCAAAAATCCGAGGGTAGCCATTTTGTTTGAAAAATTGATCAGAGCTTAGCAATAGAGTTTAATCAAAATCATTTGAGCCGATTTTGACAAGATTGATTTTTACTTTGTTTCTATCTTACAGGTAGAGAAAGTATGGTGATCGTCAAAAAAATCGAAGTCGAGATTTTGATGAATTTTGACGTTTCATGACTTCCTGAATCCGAAAAAGTGGTTTTTGAATTTCCGTCTGTCTGTCTGTCTGTCTGTCTGTCTGTCTGTCTTTCTGTCTGTCTGTCTGTCTGTCTGTCTGTCTGTCTGTACCTCCAACTAGAGCCTAAACTATTTTACCGATTGAGCTGAAACTTGATATCTAGGGTTTTCATAGGGTTGCCCCGAGGGGTTTTTGGAATTGGATATCTACCCCTAAAATTAAGGGTAGTTTACTGAAGGGAAAAAAGAGAAAAAGTCGATTTTCTCAAAATCGGCTCTAACGATTTTGATTAAATTTCATTTATGAACATTAATAAATATTCCAAACAAAATGGCTACTCTCAATATTTCGGCAAAATGGCTTTAAGGGCTCCGGTCTGATGCGTAAATTAACATTTTTTATAATAGCTCCGAAACTATTTGAGATATGAAATTACTTAGCATTACAAATATGTATATATATTTATAATACAAATATTTTATTCGAAACATATTTTTATAAAATCAATAATTTTCAATCTATACGCAATTATATATATATTTTTAGCTTTTTGGACATTAAAGCTTAAGTATTGCGATCGTAAAAAAAACTAACCTGAAATGTTGATGGATTTCGACGTCTCATGACCCCCCGAACCCTAAAAAATAGTCTTTGCAATGCCGTCTGTCTGTGTGTCTATTAAAACTTAAAATTAAGGGTAGTTTACTGAAGGGCAAAAAGAGAAAAAGTCGATTTTCTCAAAATCGGCTCTAACGATTTTGATTAAATTTCATTTATGAACATTAATAAATATTCCAAACAAAATGGCTACTCTCAATATTTCGGCAAAATGGCTTTAAGGGCTCCGGTCTGATGCGTAAATTAACATTTTTTATAATAGCTCCGAAACTATTTGAGATATGAAATTACTTAGCATTACAAATATGTATATATATTTATAATACAAATATTTTATTCGAAACATATTTTTATAAAATCAATAATTTTCAATCTATACGCAATTATATATATATTTTTAGCTTTTTGGACATTAAAGCTTAAGTATTGCGATCGTAAAAAAAACTAACCTGAAATGTTGATGGATGTCGACGTCTCATGACCCCCCGAACCCTAAAAAATAGTCTTTGCAATGCCGTCTGTCTGTGTGTCTATTAAAACTTAAAATTAAGGGTAGTTTACTGAAGGGCAAAAAGAGAAAAAGTCGATTTTCTCAAAATCGGCTCTAACGATTTTGATTAAATTTCATTTATAAACATTAATAAATATTCCAAACAAAATGGCTACCCTCAATATTTCGGCAAAATGGCTTTAAGGGCTCCGGTCTGATGCGTCAATTAACATTTTTTATAATAGCTCCGAAACTATTTGAGATATGAAATTACTTAGCATTACAAATATGTATATATATTTATAATACAGATATTTTATCCGAAACATATTTTTATAAAATCAATAACTTTCAATCTATACGCAATTATATGAATTTTTTTAACTTTTTGGACATTAAAGTTTAAGTATTGCGACCGTAAAAAAAAACTAACCTGAAATGTTGATGGATGTCGACGTCTCATGACCCCCCGAACCCTAAAAAATAGTCTTTGCAATGCCGTCTGTCTGTGTGTCTATAAAAACTTAAAATTAAGGGTAGTTTACTGAAGGGCGAAAAGAGAAAAATTTGGTTTTCTCAAAATCTGCTCAAACGATTTTGATTAAAATTCGTATCTAGGCGTTGATTAAGATTATAAATAAACTGGCTATTTTCATTTTCCTATGAAAATGATTTTTAGGGTACTTTACAGAAGCGTTAATTTCCGTATCTCCACAACTATTTGAGAAACTAAACAACTTATCATTGCAAAATTGTAGGACTATTAGAAATAAAAAACTTTTATTTGACATATATTTTTATAAAAGCAACAGTTTCTGAGATATTTGCAAATATATTAATACAATTTTGTGAGCTTTAGTTGTAAACATATACTACTTAAGTCTTAACGCAATAATTCTCCAATGCCATAGAGTAATTAAATATAAGTATCTAAAAAAGTATGTTATTTTTCCTTAAAGCTCTTAGGAGAAATGTTTGCATAGCAATGATCTATCTCCATTTTAGACTCAATAGTCAATATTTACATTTTTTATTGGTCAAAATGTATAAATGAATAATTAAATATCAATGCGATGACTTGAAGAACTGCAACACCTTATAAAATGTTAAAACTTTAACCAGAATCGAAATTTTAATACGAAGGGTTGACCCTTGTGGAAGACATTAAACTGTTTGAAATGTTCTTTGGTGGACAAAGATGCTTCTCTTTTCTCATTGATTCTATATCATTGTATATTATTTTATGCATGCTCTTATGTGGAGTGGTGATGATACAATGTACATTATTCCGTTCAGAAATCTTACGAGTTTTAGAAAGAGAGAGAAAGTCTGTGCGGTGCGCCGTACCATTTATTTTCTCTTTTCTCCCTTCAGGAAACTACTTAGCTAAACTAAGAAAATTATTTTAGGGATTGATATCCAATTACAAAGAACCCTTGGGGAAACCTTTTGAAGACTCTAGATACAAGTTTTAGTTCAATCGGTAAAATAGTGTAGGCTGCTGACCAAGGTACATACAAACAGACAGTCAGCATTGCAAAAA
The DNA here is from genome assembly GCA_902151455.1 of Timema bartmani. Classification (NCBI taxonomy): domain Eukaryota; kingdom Metazoa; phylum Arthropoda; class Insecta; order Phasmatodea; family Timematidae; genus Timema; species Timema bartmani. The sequence goes on from CABFWB010001295.1 coordinate 80,933, forward strand.
CAACCTTTTCAGATTCGTGTGGTCATGAAATGTCGACATTCATTAAAATTTAGAGCTAAATTTTTTTAACTATCAAAATACTTTCTCTAACTGTAAGGCATCGAAACAGTAAAAATATGAACCAATATGTTGATGGGTGTCGATGTTTCATTTCATGACCCCCCGAACCCTAAAAAGATGTTTTTGCTATGCCGTCAGTCTGTGTGTCTGCTTAACCCTAAAATTAAAGAGTAATTTAGTAAAGAGCAAAAAAAAATTTTTTTTTTTTCAATATCGGCTTTAGCAATTTTGAATAAAATTAGTATTTAGGCGTTGATTAATTGGCTATTTTCATTTAACATCAAAAGAACGTTTATGGTTCTTTACAGAAGCGGAAATGATCTTATCTCCACAACTATTTGGGGTACTAAATAACTTATCATTGCAAAATTGTAATCTACCAAGAATAACAAAATCTTTTATTTGAAATATATCTTTACAAGACAAATAGTTTTTGAGATATTGGCAATATATATATATATATAATAAAATATTGTGAGCAGAAATACGACTTATGTTTTAAGGCAATAATTCTCTAGTGCCATGAAGTAATTAAATATTAGTAAGTCTCTCAAAAAGTTTATGTTCTGTTTCCTTTAACCTCTTTGGGGAAATGTTTGACAGCATTGATTTATTTTAATAATTTTAGACGCAATAGTCAATATCCACTTCTCTCTGGTCAAAATATATAAGCTAGGAATTTAATAGTAATGCGATGACCCAAAGATGTGCAACACTTAATAAAATGTTGAAAATTTAAACCGAAAATCCAAATTTTAATACGAAGTGTTGATCTTTGTGAACTCAATATTGATATTTTTTATTGGTCTAAATATACAAATGAAGATATTAATTCTTTAAAAATAAAATCATAAAATTTAAAACTGGGAGTCAAAAAATATTTTACTTAAGTATAGTGTAATTTATGCTTGGGTTTTGTAGTATAAATTATTTTGTTTCACATATATTATGAGTTTTGAGTAAATATCTTCATTTTTAAACAATGGAATGTGAAAGATCGTGTAGAGCTCCGTACCATTTATTTTAATTCCATGTGAAGTATTATATTTAATTTCTTTTTAACTGCTCAATTTGTCCCTATGTGGGTCTACTTGTAAAACTTAAAGTAATAATATACACAATATGATCTTCTGTGTTTTGCTTGAATTTTTCCAAGTTCAACTTCTGAGCTTATTTAAAAATTTAAAAATGGCCGGGCTGTGTAAAGCTAATTTTGCTAAAAGCTTTTATATTGAAAATATATAATACAAGAATAAAGTAGGACAATTTCATGGAGATGATAATATTTCTTATATTTCTTTGAATAAATTTATGTCTCTAGATAATATACTTACTTAGTCACTTAATTTTTGGCATTTGGAGCTTTAAAGTTCATGGCCACACTTACAAAAGTACGCCACCTATCCCTATCTTTAGTTAATTCTATCCAGTCCACTTCATTGAATCCTTTATCTTTCAGGTACATTTTAATGTTATCCTCCCAATGAACTCTTCCTATTGGGCTACCAGTCAATACCCTGAACAAGGTTCTAGTTTCTCCCATTTGCGCTGCGTGTCTTTCCCACCGTCATCTATAAAACTTGATTATCCTAATGATGTCTTGTGATTAGTACAGGGTATGTAACCTATCATTACTTAACTTCTTCCACTCTCAAGTTGTCTCATCCTTTTTTGGACCCAATATGTTCCGAAGCACCTTGTTTACGAACACCCCATGTTTATTTTCGTTATTTAAGGTAAGATATTATGTTTCGCACCCATAGAGAACAACTGGTAAGATCATTGTTTTGTATATTCTGAGTTTTACATTCCTTGACAGTAGCGAGCTATACAATTGTAGCTACCTCTACGTTCTTCAGGACAATGACTGGCATAAAAAATTACAAAAAAAGGAAAATTTAATTCAGAATGAGCTGTCAAGACTTTGATGAGAATGATTGTATTATTATATAATCGTCCATGTAACCGGGCAACTCGATCTGCAGACATTTTAGGAGCACCAAAAGGAAAACAACTTTTAAAAAATCAATGTAAGGATACAGCCATGTAATCCAGAGGTAAATATTTATTTTTATCTTAAAAATATATGTATGAACAATATATATATATATATATGTATTTACAAAAATTAGCACAAGGACCATTAAATATTTAAAGGTATGACGTATAACTATCTATATCTATAGCTAATCAAACTCAATAAGGTAATACAGCTTTTTATCAAGTTTATCAATTCCCTAACAATCTAATTCTAATATAAATTACATACAAAATACTTATCTTGAAATCTACAATTTGATTTGGTCAAAACAACAAAAATAGAAGCTCTCTCAGAAATAGTTCAAATATCTATCCATCCATCTGTCTATCTATTTATCTATTTATCCATCGATCTATATATCTATACATATATAAGATATAATGCATTAGATGTTAAATGAAAGAATAGAATAACGTAATAATTTACCAAAAATACCAGTAATATGTTTGAATTTTTTTTAAATTTGGTAAAATGCTATTTATCACAAAAATTTAATTTCAATTTTATTATGTCAAAAGGAGTTTAGCAGAAAGATTTACATATAGACTTCATCTTGTCAAAAGATCCAAATTTCACATATACATTTTATAATTGTCGAAACAGACTTATACAACGTCCCACAATACATCCTAACATATATTTAAACTTTATCTAGTCAAAACAAATTTTAGCAGAAAGATTTTCATTTAAACTTTATCTTTGTCCAAAATATTAGAGCACAAATATCCGAACCTAAAATATAAATTTTATCACTGTCAAAAAAGACTTAAACAAGTCCCACAGTAAATATCAAATTATATTTAAATTTTATCTGGTCAAAACAGATTTTAGCAGAAAGATTTTAATTTAAATCTATCAAGTTTAATTATTTTAAAAAGGTTGAAAGGGAATTTAGAATTACATTTTCCCGAAATATGGATTTTGCTTTTACATTATAATATGGCATAACAGTGCCCTTGGTAGATATACCACCAAGAGTGATTTTCCTTAGCAATTCCGTCAGTGTAATTCCGTACAGTTTCCCAGAGAGGAGTGGGTAGGGAACGGAAAAAACTGTGCCACGATGGCTATCACATGGGAGGGGAGCGGTTGACGTATAATAAAGAGACTATGCCACGAGACTGGACGTGACGTCTTTTGTTCCACGTTGTCCACCAGACTGGAACAGCCCAGAATAGTCACCTAGACTATTCTCGAAAGTACTAGTAGGTTCTAGCACTGGACGCGCCTCATGGCGCTCTTGGCGGGAACTGGTTCGTTCTGACATAGTGTAGGTCACTTTAATCGTGGATCATGTTGAGGCTGGACGCTCGTAATGTGGGATGCGGGAGGTAAAGTGGCGGATATTCGGTTTAGGAAATGATCGTGGAATTGGGGCACATGTTTAGTTTGATTGCACATAATATTGTCTTATCGACTATGATGTGATGCTTCTTTTAATGTTAAAACGTTTGTAGCTCAGAACGATGCAACACAATGAAATAAGTGGTGACAATTGAAAGAGAATATTAGAAAAACACTTTTTATTTAATAAATAAAAATGTTTTTACTTTAAGCTTTTGAACCAAGTATTTAAGGATAGTTAAACAAAAATGTTAATATGTGGTAATTGATGATGCAAGCTTTCTAAATTTAATTTGTAATCAATTTTAAATTAAATAAAGATTAAAATGAAGCTTCTTTTTTAACACAATCACTTGAAATTTTTGAATAAGTAATTTAAAAATATATTAATTGATCCTTGATTTATGTGAATTCATATTTATTACATTTTAAACATGGGCCCCCTTATAGGTGGGAACACTGTCTAAATGTCAATCTCTATTATTCTGGTTAGCTGATGACTGCATAGGAGGTCAGGCCTTTCATTCCGGCCATATGTGGTGGTTTTACTTTTTATTAGGGGCTTTCCACATCACCTCCACTCAAATGCGGGTACATTTTATCGAAATAATGCCTATCGAGTTCTTAGAATACACACCTAAAGTTTTAAAATATATTTATTGACCAATATTGATCCATTGTTTCTGAGAATATCTATTTTAACAGGAGAGTGGCAAGGGAAAATGTTTATTTAAAACCTAACGTTTGATATGAACGTAGATTCCAAGGCCATCTTTATAAGGGAAGTATATAGGGAGGAATAGGAGAAAAGCTACTAATCCCGGGTAAATAAGTTGTTTATTTATTAATCTGGTATTATTATAATGCGCAAACATATAATTGCTAGTCACTCGAAAATTATTTAAAGAAAAAGACCCAAAATTGTAATCAATTAATAAATCAAGTCAATTCTCAACTAATATGCACACTAATGTGCGATCTTAAGGCGCTACAAATCTAAGGTTTCTGAAAGTAATTTCAGTGAAGCTAAATCAATATACTAAAATTTTAATAAATCTGAATTTATAATCTGTATTAGACGAACCTCATTCTAATTATAAGGGGATACTTAAGATAAATATCTCTCAGTAAAAAACTTACAAGCTTTATTTAAAGAAACAAGCAAACAATTTTGTACATGTATCAACAACTACAGTTCCAAAATTATGTTTGGTTGGAGAGAGTTTTACAAGAAAATAAGTCAACATTTTCTACGGGGGAAGCCCAGGTCTTTTGTGCGAGCATATTTTTTAAGCCCGATTTACAGATCATTTGGAATATTCACCTTTAATTTCTGTGATGGTATAAAGATGAGTAAAGTAAAATTTTATAAAATGTGCCTGCATTTGTGTGTTAAAAGAAGATCAAGGAAAAGAGCTTCAGTACAGCCGTCCAGAATCCAAACCTCAACCTCCCCGTCACTAGATAGTCAGAGTCGATGAGTCTGATATTTAATCATATTTACCACGTGTATGGGATTATGCTAGTAATTAGTAAAACTAATCCTAGATCAGATAATATGCTTACATATGATTCTATTTGACTTAATTTAATATCAAATATGTTCAATATTCTTCTCAGTAACAAACGGCCTCGAGTCTAAATTAGGGATGGAATCTTAGCATTAAAGTGGTAATAAAGTAGTATAACTAAAACATTTCACTAATCCCTCTTGCATAAAATGCGATGAAACCTTTATATCAGCATGGATTATAGTTTATAGATTGAGGTCCTGTTTTAACTCAACCACTTTGCATTTCATCTGTCCTATGTCCGATTATTTGTCCGCTGATTACTGCAAAATTATTGGACCAATTTTAGAAATATTTGACATGTAAATTTAATAAACTTTGACCTGTAGAGATAATTTATATGCTGTTGTGATATATTTAACCGTTCCAAGATGACGGCCACTCAAAAAGAAATTATGTTTAAGATGTTTACATCCATTGCTATTTCCAGTCTGTAGCCTGGGTCACTTTTTTATTCAAGCCCTATATTTTCCACTACTGGATTGCTAGGCTTGTCGTAGCTTCATTTGACTTATAATCTAATTTAAGATTAGGAGAGGCACAACATCCAATCCCCAGGCATTAATGAATCACCATTAAACGGTAAATTTACATTTCACCAATGATACATTTTTAGCTATGTTGGGAATAGAACCTGGGACCCCTATCTCAGTAAATAGACACGTTAACGAATGGGTTAGTATGTCAGATGCTTATGTTTAATAGCTCATCCCAAAGTGATTAGTATTTTGAATTATAAATGAATCAATCTAGGAATTTGGGTGTTTTTTAATGTTGACATATCTTGTGAGACTGACATCTTAAACCAAATGAACAATAGTGATTATCTATATATTATTGTAATGTACTATTAAATATAATGCTCATTTATATTCTGTCTAATTTGATTATGAAGCGAAACTACCAACTTCATATCCAGGAAGAAACTATAGGGTGTATTTCTACTTTAAATCCAAAGATAAATCTTAAAGAAGGTAGTGACGATAAGAACAGGACAAAATTCCAAGAAGCAGCCAGGTAAAAATTTCAGGGGGCTCAGGGGGCACAGCCCCTCCCCCAATGGCTGCAGGCAAAGAATATTTACAAATATTAAATTCCAATAAGAGTTATCTGGAGTTCATTTTTATGGGTAATTAATGGCGGAGATTAAATACAACAAGAGCTTTACATTTTTTTAGTATTTAAAAACTGGCCTAGTGCATCCTCCTTCCAAGTCTGAAAATTTACATGCAACACTTATTAAATAAATGCATACACAATTGTGGCAGAGCCAGGGGAGTGGGGTTTGTATTTCAAGGGGGGCATTACCCCACAAAATTAATGTTTATCTCCTTCTAAATTTATTTTATTCCCCTTTTATATTTTCAAATACGATACGATTTTAAAATAATCCAAAGAATATTCTGAATCTAAAGGCCTTTATTAATATATTTTTAAATCAGGTGAGCACCATTCTAAATATATAGGACCACACCATACATACATCCAATAAATACATCTAATTGTCAAACGTTTGCTGGCGGAGAGGCTCCGAAACTCTTTGAGCTGGCGGAGGGAGGAAAAATCCCAAAGTTCCTGTTTTTATAAATGACCCNCCCCTATACAAATAATGTTTTTGCTTCCACTGATCTAAAGTTAAAAATTGTACATCTTTAAAATAAAGGTATTTTCCATTTGAACAAACGTACTAAGTATTTTGATTCGTATCTAACTGTCTGATGTCGAGTTCCTCCATGGAGATAATTGGTCCGATAGCAATGGTTGAGTTCCTTCATGACACCTCAACGATGTGATCTTCATACTGAAAATTACAAAATTAAATAAGAACAATATTCGTTAACGCATGAAATATTAGGTTAGTTTAGGTTGGGTAAGAACCGTAAGTATATGTAGAAATCAACCAACTTCGTTACAAAATTAAATAAGAAAGAAATTCATTAACACGTGAAAGGTCAGGTTAAGTTAGGTTTAGTAAGAACCATAAGTAGAAATTAGGCTTAGTAAGAACCATAAGTAGAAATTAACTGACCTCGTTAAAAAAATAATTAAGAACTAAATTCGTTAAGGCATGAAAGGTTAGGTTAAGTTTGGTTGGGTAAGAACCATAAGTATATGTAGACATTAGCCAACTATACTTATAATCCATTCCTTCAGGTGTCGTGAAGGAACTCAACCACACACCCCTCCTTTCCGCCTCCACAACCGCCAAAGTGAAGTAATTAGATCCCTCCTTCACCCCTTTCAACCCTTCAAGTGGAGGAACTCGACCATAGAATTAAGTGACCTTTATCGAAAAGGGGATTGAATCAGCTTTAGTGGAGGAGCCCGAACACGCCCAGTTTTTCAGGGGAACATAGCTTTACCCCTTCCCTTTATCATATCACCCCCCCTCTTACTCTTCTTTCTTTGCTGGACCATTTGCAACGTGTTCTAGGAACTACCATTCAAATAGTTTCAAGTTAAAAGGTTTTGCTGTTTCCTAATCTCAAAGACATGCCCGGTTTTACAGCTATCCCTATATTAAAAAATACTTCCTAATTCCTTTGTCAATATTATGTAATTTTCTATCCAGCTTTGTTACCTGAATAATCAACACAATCACAAACGATTTTTTGAAATGTACTTAAACCTTAGAATTCTTACTTTGTATACTTGAATTTAATTGTTTTGTTTGGACCGTAAATAAGGCAGTACTAAATTATGTTTTTCAACTTTCGGGGGGATACAAGGGGATTTGAATCCCCACTCCTCCCGCTCTTCCCCGCCTTAGTCAGGGCCTTGTTAACTTATAATCATGGAGCTAGTAAGGTCTAATTATCACATATATATTATAAATAATAATAACCATAATTTGTCTTACGTTATGATAAAGATGTTTAAAATGTAATTATTTGAACGCAAGTACTAATGATGAAAGTATCGTCAGAACAACAAAAGCTTCCAAGTCAAGAGATAAAATCCCATTTAGTACTCTTCTTGATGGTGTTGACATCCCTACTCTTTTTTATAATAAGATTTGTATTTTAAAAAATATAATTTTTGTGGCGTACTTACCTAAAGCCATTGATGGAGTTATATTACCTTTGTTCTCGACCAATTAGACCGTCATAAAGATAGCACTAGGTTTTATCTCCGTGGTTAATCGTGCCCTTGAGAAGGGTGCGTCTCGCCTGTGAATCGGTCTCACCTACTTCGTGAAAAAAATATAATTTAATTTGTTAATACCTCTAGTTTGTGAAATAAAATAAAGACAAAGAGAATAAAACATTGCATAAACAAGAGAGGAAAAAAGCTCTCAAAGGATGGAATATAGGGATGACTTTTTTAACTCAAAACATTACCTTAATTAGCTAAGAATTAAGGTTAAAATAAACAGAAACGTATATAAAGCAAAAAGCTATTCGCATGGTGATAATTTTAACTTTTTTTAAACAAGAAAAACTCCTTTCATTATTAAAAATGGAAAAAAAGCATTTTTTTTAAACACTAAACATTCTACTTTTCAGTACAAGAAGATAACAAAATAAAACATGAATTAAGTCGTAATTTAACTATCCCTGATATTTAGAAGATTATTCTGTGCATAAATAAAGATATCCCAAGCGTTTACTGTCCGTGTAGAAGCTAAGGAAACGTTCCAAAATAGGGCTGAGAAGGACATTTTCTATTTTTGGAAAGTTGCCAAGCCACCCTTTAAAATAAAACCACCTCCCTTTACACACCCTCCTCACTAACGAAATGTTCATTTAGGCCTTGTGTGTTTTGGAGGAGTGGTTTAGCGGGTGGGGGTGGCTGAAGTAGTTAAAGGTTCGTTTCCAGACGTTTTAATTGAGTTTTGAACACCCCATTAAAATGGAGATTATGAAAGACTAGTTGTGCTATTGCAGGTATACACTTGAACACGTCCATATGGCTTTCTCTGGAATAGCAGCTACAACCGGCATCTCTAATACAACTACTTAGGGAATGGACGAATTGTTATAAGCATTTCTAATTAGAATGAAGGTTTGAATTTAGTCATATGCTTGTATCACAGTGAAAATGAAGATAATATTTCAAACCTTAATAGCATTAAATTTGGAAGAGACGTAACGTTATTTTATAAATTTGAATAGCATCGACAGGATTTAGCAAATGGGTTTCATCCCTATCCACTCTAATATTTAGTTAAGCTCTACAAACCAAGGGAAATTTTCTCTAAGTGAATATGTCCATTAAACTTTGAGATAAGGCAAATATTGTGTCTACTGGTCTAATACATTTGCCATTATATGGACTATATAAGGAAATGTTTTCTTCTAGCTACTAAACATTATCTGTGCTCTGCAAATATACTTTTCTTGTACATCTGAATAGCCTTGGGACTAGCCATGGTGGTATTTGATTATGATAAAGTAATTCATGAACATAACTGTTCAATATACTCTTTCTTTTATTTCGTCTTGGTTGCTCTTTCCAAGCCCACATAGGCAGGAACACAATCTAATTGTCAAACTGATAATTGTCTTGTTGGATTGCCAGATCAGGCATCGTATCCAGGCTGGGTGTAGGTCTACTTAAGGGTTTTTACTGAAATGGCTTCACACTCTCCTTCCATGCAAATGTGGGTGCACTACCTCTAAACTATACCTACCTGATCCCTAAACTAATAGCGTAACTAGTACATAGGCGTATAAGCCGAACGGCTAGTAGGACGCGCTGCTAAAAATACTTTTCACTAAAACAAAATACAAACATTGTTCTTTGTCATGTCAAACACATCCCAGATAGCCATTATAAACAAAATCTTTATCTATAAACGTCTAAAAATATATTTTCAAAATGCCCTTATTACTAAAATAAACCATGGGTGCAGCTAAGAATTCTGTCATCTAGGGAAAACCAGGATCCCACCTCCCCTAGGTACCACTTATGGTTTTTAAGGTAATTTTGACCTAAAACCTGTCTTTTATATTCACCTTAGTATTCAATACTTTATAATAAAAATAATGTTTTCTACCCGCCTTGGTATTAATGGTCTAACGCGCTAACATCGTGTTGGATTAGACAGCGGAGGACGGGGAAATCAGGGTTTGATCCCAGTCGGGTGTAATTGGCTGGTTTTTCCTAAATGGTTTCCTACTCTCTCTCTCTCTCTACGCAAATGCGGTTAAACTGCCTCTAAATTACACATATCTTATCCCTAACTCACTAGCACAATTAGAGCATAACCAAAATGGATAGTAAGACGCTGTGGCCACAATAACTATTTGGTTAAGATTTTTAAAAATAAAAAAACAAATAGCATAATACTTGTATTGCTATAAAAATAAAGAAATAAAAAAGAATAATTATCATCATAACTTAGGCCTCAAAATTTAAAATATGTACAATCTAAAAAATATGAAAATAAATATGATAATTCAATAAAAATAATCTAAAATGTATAACTTTTCTCTAAATCATAAATAATACTCTTAAAATTATACTATCAGGGTCATGCTTTGTGCTCTTGACAAAAATTATGGTTTGGGCCATGTAGCGCCTTAAAGATGTGTTTAATGTAGGATTTTACTTAAAAAAAAAGTTATTCGCCAAGTTTGGGTCAAATTACTTATATCTGTAGGGTCTTGGCCTATGTACACTTATATAGTTGGTAAGAAGATACTTGGGACTCTCAAGGCCTCACTGTGTGCTTTTGACACACATTTTGGATTGGGCCCTGGATCTCCTTAAAAATGTTTTGAATGCAAGATTTTTCTTTAAATAAATATGTTTCTTTACAAGTTTGGGTCAAATTGATAGGATCTGTAGGGTCTAAGCCTATGCACACTTATATGTTTGGATAGGAAACTTAATTTACTATCAGAACAATTCTTTGTGCTCTTGACACAAATTCTTGTTTGGGCCCTGGAGCGCCTTAAGGAAGTGTGTAATTCAAGATTTTTCTTTAAAAAAAAGTATGTTCTTCCTCAATTTTGGGTCAAACTTCTCGGACCTGCAGAGTCTAGGCCTATGTACACTTATATTGTTGGATAGAGAATTTATTTTACTAGCACGACCCCGCTTTGTGTTCTTGACACAAATTCTGGTTTGGGCCCTGGAGCGCCTTAAATATGTGTGTAATGCAAGATTTTCTTAAAAAAAAAAATAATAATGTTCTTCCCCAAGTTCTGGTCAAGTTGTTCTGATCTGTATGTTTTAGGCGTATGCACACTTATATGGTTGGATGGAAAATTGATTTTACTATCAGGGCCCCGCTTTGTGCTCTTGACAAATATTTTTGTTTGGCCCCTGGATCCCCCTAATATGTGTGCAAAGCATGATTTTTCTTTTAAAAAAAGTATGTTTCATTCCTATATTTTGTTCAAATTGCTCAAATATATAGGGTCTAAGCCTATGCACACTAATATGTTTGGATAAAGAATTTATTTTACTATCAGGGCCCTGCATTGTATTCTTGACATACATTTTTGTTTTGCATCTGGAGCGCCTTAAAAATGTGTTTAATACAGAATTTTTCTTTAAAAAAAGGAAAGTTTCATCTCTATGTTTTTTTCAAATTGCTCAGATCTGGTTGTTATATGGTTGGATAGAGAATTGATTTTACTATCAGAGCCCCACTTTGTGCTGTTGACACCAATTTTGGCTTGGGCCTTGGAGCGCCTTAAAAATGTGTTTGGTGCAGGATTTTACTTTAAAAAATATATACTTCATGCTGTTCAGGCCAATCAAACATAATGATATAGATTTTTGGAATTTTTTTTTTCTATTTTAATTTTTTTAAATACAAAATTCTTCTGGTCACCATCTATAATTTTTTTCTGAACTAATCTTGTGTTGGTTATATTTGTTTTTCTTGTGTTGGAAATATAGACGTGTAGTTAATTGTGGATGTGGAATAAGTTCAGCCCAATATTAAAATGGCATTTTTAAAGTAGCTTATGCTGTCAATTTGTCACAATATAGTATTTAAATACAGGGTTGCCAACAAGATGATACTAGGGCTATTTATATATAAATATATATAAAAATATATCTGTCTTTGTGTATGCAACAAGCACCTTAAACACAGGTATATTATGTAATGTTTATAAAAATAAGTCTAATAGATTAGAATCCATGTTTAGATTTTAAATTAATAGGACAATAAAATAAGCACGGAATGAGATAAGAAGAGTTTCTGCTGCTGCCATCTATCAGATATGTGGCACCGCAATTAAATGGTACATATCAGGATTTTGTGGATATAGTGCAACTATTTCTAGTGGATAAAATCAGACTTTTTATTTGTGGTGCTTCTGAATGGATACCATTCAAATGGATACAATTTAGTCGTCTCGCAATCTTTAGTACTTCTAAAATGCTTTTGAGTGAACATCATATTTCATTGGTGCTAAAATTGATTTTCAGTGATAAGCATTTTTGGAACACTAACGATTGCAATAGGATTTTTCTTTATTGCTACACAGGGGCATTCCAAGGCCCAATCTACACAAGCGGCCACTTGGGACGCTGAGCTGAGGGGGTGCTGGCGGCACCCTTACATATTTGTTTTTGTAGCTAACAGTAATTATTAAATTTATTATTAATTTTTAAAATCTAATTTTGCAATAAGAGTGTAATAAGTCAATAAGCACAATAAGCCAGAGACTATAAAAAATAAGCTAAAGTGCTGAAATAGTTTTTTTACTGTTCCCTCTTCTTCTAGTACTTCACAATTGCAATGTTGATCTATTAAGCTCCGGAGGATAGCCCACTATAAGTTAAGATATTCAAAAAATGGCAAGTTGTAAGAGCATAATTATATTAAGGTTTATTCTGGCAAGAGATTAACCCACGCTTGTACATTTCCTTGGAAGTCAAGAGTGTTGGGTTGCCATCCTAATGAGAATAGCATATATCTCATATAGCTTGCATCCTGTTGACGAGCGAGCACGGTGTCACCAATGGACCTTCCTGGCTTGTTGGACACATCGAGATCAGCAAGCTTAAGTAATAGTATTAACACCTTGTTTAGTGATTGGTTGATTAAAAAGTAGGGGTGGAGCTTCACCCCAGCTGAAGAGAAGCCATGCTTGGCGCATGGGAGTCGTTATCTAGCAACCACTGACTAAGACACAAAGGGAAAAAATGTGATCTGGTGGTCCCCCCACCTGAGGGTCGATCAGCAGGTCTGTAGGAAGTTTAGCAAGTCCCGTTATCGTGCATGCTCCCTCGTTACGGTAGATCTACCCGTTTACCTATGTAGTAGCTTAGTCATCTAAACTGGTTAAGAAATATAAATTATTGGACTAACACTCGAGTCTCACTCTCCACGACCACCTATTCCAGCCCCTACCGCTCGGGGTCCATCCCAACCAAGTAAGTTCCTACGGTGCCACGGTAGTGCTGTAGTTAGGGTTGGCTACCGGTAACCCAAATAAAACGGGGGACGTTATAAAGTATAAAATAAATGATTCCGTTAAGCATTGTGCATTTTTATTGACTTTGCTAAACAATTTCATTCTATTTCAAATCGATAACATGATTTTATAGAAATATAATATAACTTGCGGAGCTCTATTGTCCTCATTCAAAGTGTTCAACATTTTATAGAAATGCTTAAGTCAGATGATGGGCTAGACAGATTTATAATTTTTGTTTGTTTTTTATTTCAAATTTGGAGTTTAAAATCAAAACGATGTTACAGATACTACTAATACAATAATTACAGTTTTTTCGATGTGATTAAAGAATTTGCTGATGACAAATCAATAAAAAATAAAGCAACTTTTAAATGAGGAAATAAAGTATGAGAATAAGAAATTCTAGTATGTTAATATTCTTAATTTATAGAATTTTTATTGACACTTAGATGCACTATCACCGAGCATTGACGATTTAGGAAATACATTTCTCTGTTTTGATTTCGAAATAATATAATGTTATAATGTTAATTTTAGTTTTAGTTGTTTTTTAAGTTTCAATTAGGTCCCTTATTTATTTTCTGTGTATGCTCTTATCCACAGATTATTGTTTGTTATTTTTTAGAACAGGGCAACATATTTTTCTTATTGCAAAAAAAAATAATTAAAAGGTAATGTGATAAAAGTCCCCGGAGCCCCTGAATGCCTTAAGACGACCTTTAAGATATTTCCATAGTGTTTCTCGAATTAAAATAAATGGGAGTGTGTGGAAGCGGCTCCGTAAGAAGGGGGGAGAGGGCCAAAATTATTCTCACTTGTGACAAAAAGTTCCTTGGACCGCCCCTGGTACTATATCGGAAGATGGTGGAAGGGGTGAAATGGAAGTTAACTAGACCCCTCTCTCTGATTAAGGGCTATAACTACTACAAAAATCTAGCACTAACTAACATTTTATTTTCACTGAAAGCCACTAACATTATAACTAACTTCGCTCATTAGTGCTTTTATAAGCGGGGCCAAGATGATGGAGCTTATTTACTTTTACGTTTAGAATATTCTTGGCAAACAAATACACTTTTAGCTGTAGGTCCTCAAAAAAATAAAAATTAATTTACAAATTTTCACCATTAATAATTAAATACAAACAATGTATATAATTTGAGGGAGTCAATTCAATTAGTGTATAAAATGTATACATTGTTACAGAAATATATTGGAAAAAAACCTATCACAAAACATCAAATATCTCAAATAAATAATATATTCTGTTACAGAAACATATTTAGTAACAAGAATCATGGTTTTCCAGGGTGAATCACACTTCAACGAGATATATCGCTAGAATATGTCTATTTTAATTAGTATCTTTGATCGATATGTACTAATGTATACTTCAAATGTTAGCTTTTCTATCGCAACGCTAATGGATTCCCTTTAGAATCCATGATTGTTGTATTCGTTTATTTTTATATATTTTTTTAGTCATCCTTAAACACAATTGAAATTGTATACCATGTCAAAAATTATTTTTTACCACTAGACATTTCCCACCCCCTATTTATAAATTAGTAACTTTCCAGGTTTTACTGTTATTTTGGAGTGTTTCAAATTTGCCAAATTTTTGTTTTTTTCATGACGAGAATAAGATGTTATTGTAACATGTGAAAGATTTTAAGCTATTATCCCCTCACTCTCACTATTTTTCAGTTTCAACATTCCCAGTTTGAAATTTTAAAATGTATTTATATTATAACCAAGATTTATTTAATTTGTTGCCAATTTTCATTTTTAAAACCCAATAAAAAGTAGTGTTCTATATTAGCTAGCTCAATTTCGATCTCTTTAGTTTCTTAGGTTTCTATTTTTAAATTTGATATGTTCAGACGTCATTCCTTTCTCCTAAAAGGTCTGTTGACTTACATGTCAAATTAAATTTTATATAACACACAAGAAAAATATTTTACATTAAATTATGGGTGTATTAAGCGAACTACCCAACTCATTTTCTAGACCTTTATTTTTAAATTCAAAGTTAAGACCTTAATGGTAATTTGGGGAGATGTTTATAAACCCCTGACAATTTTCAATCCTCTGTTACTTTATTATTAAATTTTGGGAGCTTTGAGACCCCTCATTTCACCTGCCCTCTTTATAAATAGTAAAAATGTATCAATAGTTTTGTTGTTAAATTTTTCTCCAAAGCTACAAAAAAAGTATTTCTTTTTCTGTTTAGATGCAATCCTCTCCCCCTGTTTCCTAAGGTACAAATAAAAATGTAACATTTTTAGCCCAAGAAATTTATTTTGGGTGGTCTTTTTAAATTCCTGCCAAATTTTAGTTTTCTTCCACACCGGGAAGTAGTTGTTTACTACTAATTTTAGAAATATATCACCCCTTTTTTCTTTACTATAGTTAAATAATATAAATATATAAATTTTAAGACTTGGTTGGTTATCTGCTCATTTGCTAATTCTCAATTTTCTATCTCATTTAATTTTTTTTCTAATTAAAATCCCCCCGATTTCCTGTATCTCCATTATTAATTTACCAAATTTTAGCGTTTTTGTTACATGGGGCAATCAATCAATTTCAAATTTTTAAGAGCTTCATAAAAATATATATTTACTTATAGAGTAGAAACTTTTGGTTTTATAAAAATATATTAACAACAAAAGATTTTATTTTGAATAGTACTACAACATAACTATAATAGTTTTATTTACTACCACGTCTTACTACCTGTTCAGGTTATACGCAAATATGATATTTAAGCTTAACTTATGAAGTAAGGATGAGGAAGGTAGCATTTATTGGTAATCTATCCTCATTTTCTTGGAAGGAAAGTAAGAAACTATTTAGGAAAAATCCACCCCAAAAGACCCCACCAGGATTCATACCCCAATCTTCATGTCATTAGCGGGCCAAATTAACACAAGAATGATGTCTGAGACCATTCAGCCAACGAAAAGGATGCAACTATAGGTTAATTAAGTTTCTCAAATGGTTGCAGAGATAACATCAAAATTGTAAATTTATGCTTATGTAAATTGGGCCTACCCTTAAAAGTATTTTTCATGAGAAAATGATGACTTGCATTTTGTTTTTAATGTTAAAGATTAAATAGATACAAATTTAACCATAATATTTTGAGCAGATTTTGAGAAAATCGAGTTTATCTCTTTTTGCTCTTCAGTAAACTACCTTTAATTTTAATGTTGGATATCTAATTCCAAAAACTTATCGGGTGAACCTAATGAAAACGCCAGATACTAGGTTTAAGATCGATCAGTAAAATGTTTTGGCTCAAGGCCGAAATACAAACAGACAGACAAACAGATGGCATCGCAAAAAAAAAAAAAGAACTTTTTCCATTTCAGGGGGTCATGAAAAGTCGACATTTATCAAAATGCCAAGTTTTATTTTTGATAATTACAATACTTCTCTCTAAGATGTCAATGGAAAGTAAACATGGCTTAAATTATATAAATTGGAAATTTATGTGTTTGTAAAACATTATTATAGGCAAAAAGATGCGTGTAAGAAGTTTTGGCTAAAATAACTTTATATAACAATGTTCTGACAGAAAAAACAATCATGGACGGTTAATTTAAATATAGTAAATTGTATTAAATAGAATATCATATATTTGCTTCTTACAAAAAAAACAACAGAATCGACAGATTAAATTATTCAATACATTGATTAGTGCATTCTATTGTCCTAAATATCCTAAGATTACTATTTTGAACTGCTACCAAAATATTTTATGGCTAATGAATGTAGCGCGGTAACAGACCTCGATCGAATTCACTTCCGAATATTCCCTTGATCATGTGAATATTATAGTGTCATAAAATTTAATTAAACTAAACAAAAGATGAGATTAGGTTTTAAAAGATTTTTTTCCCTTTCATCGGTGAGTGCCATTTTTTATTCAAAATGAACATCGCAGGCAGTAAAGTGGTAAACACGCTATGCCAGATATACTCTAAGAAAATAACATTTTATACATGGAGCTGGTAAAAAAATACTTATCATGTGGTAAATATGAAATATACATTTTGATAAAGTAACCAAAAATAGGGTTATCAAACAATATTATTACTCAATATTTTTTTTTTTATTAATTATAATTTTTCTATTAAAAATATAAAACTTCTTATTTGTTATTTTCATCATGTTCATCTTCATTTATGTTCCCGTTTACACCAAAGCCACTTCCCAAAATAAACACAATAATTAGATAAAAAGGTGTTTACATAGTTCCGTTGGCTACAGTCAATTAGAACAGGAGTTTATTTCAAGATATGATAAAACAGATTATGATTTTATTAGAGCACAATACATAAAATAACCATCTCACGATTCATTATTATTTCAATAAAATGTACTAATTTATCATTTGTTATCTATTATATTTATTATTATATCAATTAACTCCGTACTAAAGATTTATTTAGAATATTTCTTAAATGTTTTATTTGTTGTTGTTGTTGATGCAGTGTGTTTCATCTATTTTTTAAATGCTTGGTTTAAGAAATCAGTAAAGAATAATAATTACAATTAAATGGCACAGCTAACTGTTATGTAAACTAAATATATATATATATATATATAGTTGAAGGACGTATAAACCCTTCAAATAATTGTTCAATATTTTATTCAATTTAAATAGACAAATAATTATAACAGCTTAATGCTACTGGCCTTCCTACACTAATTTTAATTTCTCACTATCTTACAGGTAAAGAAAGTATTGTGATCGTCAATTAAATTGAAATCGAGATTTTGATGAATCATAACATTTCATGACCCCTCGAATCCGAAAAAGTTATTTTTGAATTTCCGTCTGTCGGTCTGTCTGTCTGTACCTCCAACTAGAGCCTAAACTATTTTACCGATCGGGCTAGGACTTGGTATCTAGGGTTTTAATAGGGTTGCCCGGAGTGTTTTTGGAATTGGATATCTAACCCAGTGTAGTTTACTGAATGTAGAAAAAAGAAAAAATTGATTTTATCAATATCGGCTCTTACGATTTTGATTAAATTTGATTTTTAAATATTTATAAATATTCCAAACAAAATGGCTACTCACAATATTTCGGTAAAGTGACTTTAAGGGCTCCGGTCTGATGCGTAAATTATATTTTTTTATCATATCTCGGAAACTATTTAAGATATGAAATTACTTATCATTACAAATATGTAGATCTATTTATAATACAAATATTTTATTTTAATCATAATTTAATGAAACCAATAACTTTCAAGCTATTGTTTAAAAATGGAGATATTTACTCTAAGCTCGGAATATATGTGAAATGAAATAATATACATTAGCAAACCCAAGATAAAATTAAACTATACTTATGTAAGACATTTTTTGAGTCCCAGTTTTAAATTTTATAATTTTATATTTAAAGAATTAATGTCCTCTTTTATATGTTTGGACCGATAAAAAAGATCAATATTCAGTCCACAAGGGTGAACACTTCGTATTAAAATTTTTGCTTGTGGTTAATATTTTTGACATTTTATTTGATGTACATCTTCAGGAGATATCATTTCTATTAATTACTCATTTATAAATTTTGACCAATACAAACTGTCAATATTGACTATTAAGTCTAGAATGGAGCTAGATCATTGTTGTTCAAACATTTCCCCTAAGAGGTTTAAAGTAAAATAGCATAAACTTTATGAGATACTTATTTAGGCTATGTTTAATTACTCTATGGCATTGGAGAATTATTGAGTTGAAACTTCAATAGTATCTCTTTACAACTTAAGCTCACATAATGTATTAAAATATTTGCCAATATCTCAGAAACTGTTGGTTTTATAAAAATATATTTCATATAAAAGTTATTATTTTAATAGTACCACAATTTTGCAATGATAAGTTATTTAGTATCTCAAATAGTTGTGGAGATACGGAAATTTCAGCTTCTGTAAAGTACCCTAAATGTAATTTTCATGGGATAATTAAGATAGCAAGTTTTTTTATAATCTTAATCAACGACTAGATACGAATTTTAATCAAAATCGTTAGAGCCGATTTTGAGAAAATAGTTTTTTCTCTTTTCACGCTTTATTAAACTACTCTTAATTTTAAGTTAAAGCAGACACACAGACAGACGGAATTGTAAAAAACACTTTTTAGGGTTCGGGTTAGATTTTTTTTACGGCCGCAATACTTTACCTCTAGTGTTGGAAAAGTTAAAAAATACATATATTTGCGTATAGCTTGGAAGTTATTCGTTTCATAAAAATATGAATCGAATAAAATATTTGTATTATAAATAGATATACATATTTTTAAATATAAGTAATTTCATATCTCAAATAATTTTGGAGATATGATAAGAAATGAGGTTTAACTCATCAAACCGGAGCCCTTGAAGCTATTTTGCCGGGATATTGTACAGCAAGGAGTTGTAGGAATTTTAAGGTATTATAACTTCTATTATCACTTACCGATAGTAAAAGATAGGAAATATTCCTCCCTCATTCCTGAATTGTGCCATTCTACTTACCCGTATGATTTTAGTTTTCTCACATACATACCTAATCATTCATTCCGTTTCCTTACGGTGAAGGCAATAAATTGTGCATATAGCTCAAAAATCCATAGCTTCGTACTTAATCCAGCCTCACTAACATTCACTTCTTCTCTCTAGCCTTTCATATTCCCTTCGCTTTGGCCAAATTCATACACTGAGACATTCATGATTTTAATTCTCTTTTTACACATATATCTATAACACTTAGCTACGTCTTACACTGCCTAGCCCTTCCTTTTTAGCCACACACTATACATTAATATATTTACTTCGTCACTATATCCACACTCATCCTCTCAACAATCAAAAATTAACGAAAGTTGCTTTTTTTTTACAATGGCCCATTGGATTCCCTTTTAAACTGTACTCCTTCAGCACTAATTCATTTATAATTCTGTATTTACGATAATATCTCTATACTAACAGTTTTGTTCAAAATGGCAATCGGGATACTATTTTATATGATCAGTAATAATTTATTTTATATTTTTAAATAAATCAAATTAAAGGGTATTTTACTTAAAGCAAATTATAGAAAATTTTAGATTGACCTTGAAAATGGGTTCCTTGGAATTTTTTTTAATACACATAAAAATCCGTTTGAATTTTTTTTAAATTAAAAATTAATTTAAAGTAGTTAAAATATAGCTCATGTTTGAAAATTTGAAATTTATTATAATTATTAGAAAATTTTGTTTGGAAAGTAATTATAAAGAGAGTTTATTGTTATTAACAAGATGATAATTTGTTTGATCTTTGAGATACAATTTCTTAAAGTTAGTTTACTGAAAAAAATATTTAAAATTTTTGGTCCACCCTATAATCTCTCCTATTATAAAAAAAAAGTGTCAGTACATATGTTTGTATGTTTGTTGTATGGGAGTTCTGGAACAACATTTGTTGTTAATTGACTTATTGGGATGCAGTTCTTTTATTTTGTAGGATATTTATTCATGTAGGTTTTAGCATATATTTCATTACGCTAGTACCTCATAAAGGTTAGTAGTGATCTCTGAAGTTTTAAAATCTGGTGAATATTTTATCGATTTGAAGGTTAACAAGGTAAGCTATCTAATTTAAATCCAAGGCGAAACTATAGGATATTTTCAATTTGAAATACAAATAGTAAATTTATACAAAGAGAAATCTTAGGACTATAGAAATAAATATCCTAACTTTAGGTTTTGTTCACTTACTGAACTATTAATTAGCGTTTAACTAACACATAGTGAATCAATTATTTCATTTAAAAATCATTCAAAGATGATAAACTTGATACGTATATACAGTTATTTCGATCTTACGAAGTGTTTATGTATACTGTAGAGTTTCAAAAAAAGGACTACCACACGTTCATATAATATTATGACTTCATAAAATAATTTTACCCGAAGATATGGATTAGGTGATTAGTTCGGAGATTCCGAATATTAGCATCGACCTTTAAAGTACATGCAAGTGTAGTTAAATATACGGTACATGGCCAATAAGGATTTTTGAATCGGTTGTCTCCATAAATGCATCAAAAATTCTCCAAATAGTTTTAAAAGAGTTACGTCGACGGGTATGACGGATATCCCAAATACCATATATGGCACCCCAACGATGGAGGGCGCTCGGCCATGATCCGTTCTTGAGCGTTGAAGTTAGATAAAGGTTGGGCTGTCCCACACAACCCCGTACTGTTGGGAGTTTTAGTTCCTTACATTAATGTGAAGCTGTGCAGTTTCATCAAATCTGTTAAGTTTGAACTTAAGTAAATTAATAAGGGTAATGATCAAGGGACGTTTAAAATCAACTAAAGGAATGCAGATGCATAATTTCAGTTGAGAATATTCAAGGTTTTATGCATTTTGCTGTCCATCTCATAATTAGCCGTTGTATATATTTTATATTACGTTATGTCACTGACGCTAATATCAACCCATGAAACACACCATAACAATCTTCTTCAAATTGAACATGTAAGATCTCTCATCGAAGAAGCTTACTTACAATGTGGTTGCTTAATATAATGCTTGGAAAATTAAGAAGTTCCAGTGCCAAAAATAAGGTATTTTTAGGAATTCTTTGGAGTAATTAAGTTAATTTCCGCAACTGGGTACATACCTTACACCCGATTAACAAAGTTTAATATTATTTGAGAATGCAGATCCATGTCATCAAACGTCCAACATCATTAAAAAAATTACGCACCGTGAATGAAGTACTCCACGCTTCTTACCTAAACTGTTGGCACTACTATAAGAAGCAGTATTTAGACAAAAGCAGCTTTGTGTAGATCTTCTTTTGAATTTAGGTATTTGCTTTACTTCAGGGGTTCCCAAACTGTGGTACGTAAAATAACTCCCAGTGGTATGCCGTGAGAAGCCAAACAAAACAAGTAAATTAAAGTCGTAAAAAGATATGGCCTAATCAAATATTATAAATATATTACGATCAATTCCAACCAAACGTAAAAACAGATTTAAACAGTGATTGGAAAGGGGTGGGGGGTAACACGGATTCAAGTTCAGATATCAGGTGTAGCCGCACAGTCTGTGTTATGTGTATCCCTGGGCACAATTAAAAATGTACCGAAATAGTAAATATTCAGCATTATCTTGGTGGTACTCCAAATTATGGAAATTGTTAGAGTGGTACGCTATTCAAATGTTGCTATAGAATATCATATCAATACTTTTCACTTGACATAATATCTTCTCTCAATTTGGCTCACCCACAGGCAAAGTGTGTCTGAAAATATCGAAAAATAGAATCAGAACAGATCAATCGGTGTACACTTTGGATTAAAATGAAGAACATTTTAATGCAGGCTAGATTGAACTCAAACAAATTAAAGTTCTCTCTCAGACAGGGTACGAGAAGGACTTGGGTCCTCATTTACCCAACAGTTTTCATCTATTCATATTCTATAGAGACTATTTGAGAGAGGCAAAAAACGACAAACTTTTAATATAAGCTAGTCTCCATTGAACATAATTAATAACAACTTAGCGTAGACATTAATGTACTAAAGTGTTCTAGTTCCAGTAGTAGAAGTGTTCTTTAGAGATGCGCCCAAAAGTAAAGGAAATACTTTTATGATTATTTTTTTTCTTGGCCAAGTTCAAGTTTGAGGGATGTGTCGCCTTTGCATTGACTTCATCAGCTAGAGACAATACTTTGTTAGAAGAGGTGCTGAAGATCGTATGTAACATTTAGATCAAATTTGCAATTTTTATAACAAGATAATTTTAGTATGAAACAGATCAAAGCAACGCTTCACACCAATATCACTGCAAAAAAATCTTATATTATGTGATGTGAGTATAATGTTGCATAATACCTCAATTAAAGATCTATATAGAATTCTAAAAGATATCAGGAGCAACAATGGGCTAATAGAAGGGGTCACTGTATTTTTTAAAGAGTTTTCCGGCAAACTACCGATAATTTTGAAAGTCACTAGTTCTTAAGAGGTCAACTCCTACCTGAAAATATTCTACCTACTCCAAGATATTGTGAAACTTTCATTATCAACCAACATACTTACCCGGATATACGAAGAAAAAAGCCCAAACTTATCTCTAAATCTTTTAATGTAACTCGGCAATGTAGTCTTCGCAAAGCATGAAGGCAAATTTTTCCTAGAGTAACTTCCACATATTATGTGTCAAGGTCAAGGATATCCAATAACTAGTTCATTTTAATTATCCCAATATACGTCTTCTGTAAAACAAACTACTTTCGTGGCTCCACGAGTATGCTGTACTAACGCCATAAACTTATCATCTGATAAAATTAACGACAGTATTTTAGAATTTTCATATGCGCTTTCCTCACATTTCCATAGACACTCCCCTTGTCTAATTTCTTAATTCCCTTAATCCATTTGGTTTACAAATCCACAATCTTCATTTAAAATTTGAGCATCCATCATTTTGGCACGTAATTTGAACCCACCTAAACTGTTTAGTGATATACACTTACATGTAAACAGTCTGTAAAACTTTATAATAGAGGCAACTGTCATGACAGGTTTCACTACGGGAAACCAAGAACACCCATGATTCCACCTGACCTGCTCTTCTAGATTAAATGCAAGCAATCTCCTATCAAGGTTTGTTATGCGTTGATCATCAAAACAACGCAAAAACAAACCTTTAAGTTGGCAGGCGTTGATTTCCACGGAAAGTGTTTCTCACACGGACAACTAGCACATTGATGTACACTAAGGACGCTAATGAAATCCTAAAACCTGTAAGTTGTCACTAGCTATCTCCATCGCTAAGATGTCCAGTTCATCCATCACCTAATGAACAGTTTTTAATACTTGACTTTGTTTATCATAAGCTGAAAAGAAATAAAACCGGTATAAATCCAATATTCTGTGGAGGACAGATTATGAAGAAATTAAATTATTTAATGACATGAAGAAAAACAAATAGTTTATCAATACATAACCCTATTTTAAATAAAGAAGGCTTTGAGCAACATTCAACTGAAGTGTATGTTGACTCTAATCAAACAGAAAAACCAAGGCAACCTACGAAATTAACAGCCAATTTAGCTTACAGAATTAAATATATTTTCCCAACATTTATTTAACTAGCGAAAATTCGGATTAAGTGGTAGAATACGGAAGGGTTGGTGTCAGGGAGATAGTTTACTGTCACAAGTTACAATTACGGTTGAAAGAGTTTTATCAAATATATACAGTATAAGTACATACAGTATACTGTACATCCAGTAAATATATAGTATATAAAGTGTATATTTATATAGTATATATATATAAACACAAAACAATATATATATAACAAATACACAAATACAGTAAATATAAACATTATAAATATATATTTATTACATATATACACATAGCACATACATAATATATAAACATGTATCCAGTAAATATATAGATATATTTATACAGTATACATATATACACAATATAATTATATACAATACACATTTATGTATTATATATATAGTATACAATATGCATACACAGGTCGTCTGAGTAACACCCACGTAATTAAACTTTCAATATTTACCATTTCTCATGAAGAACACATCTGTCGGTGCCGACAACCAAAGGAAGAGTTAAATGTTCATTCCGTTAAACTTATCGTTCCCAGCGCTGAAAAGCGTGAACATGCTTTCACTATGAACGGTCCCATCTGTAAATACATTCTCATTGTTGACGCCGATCAACGCTGGTAATCGAAAAGCAGGAGACCTGATTTCTTTCGCACCTTGAGGACTTGAGAATAATGGGGGCCGTCATGTCAGTAACCAGCGCGTTAACTAACTTGTCCAAGTTCAATTCTCACGTGATAATACTGTTTTCAGTCACTCACGACGTGCATTGTATCCATACCCGTGTATGATGTCTCAGCCACGTTAATACAATTAATTGGATCTTAGGAGAAAGAGCTTCTTCCTAAAAACTAAATCAATCACCCTCTTGAAGGATGTTCCCTAACTGATATGTCTTTTTGACCAATTAAAGAGGAGCAGATCCTTGTAGTAGGGATAATAGGTAGCTCTCCACTCTAAATGAGACTTGGTAAGGATTGAACTACATTCATTATGACGTGTACACTCAGGAATCCATTACTTGGCTAAGTGGACACGTATTTCAGCATTACTTAATCAACTTCATTACACAGCTTAATCAGGTCTACGTGAGAATTTATTCAACACTATACACTAAAAGAGATAAAGTCAATGTTTGTTATAATGACCTATTTTTAAATTAAATGCTTTTCTTAACCTATTAGGGAAAATAAAATTGAGTAAACAGTTTACAACTTAAAAGCAAACTATATGAGAATCAACAATAAATATATAGAATTAATAAGCCAAGTATGTTATTCATTTTAGAGAGGAATTCACCATCTAGATATCATATTATGAAAACTGAAAAATGACACCTGGACACGGGAATCGAACCCGGGATATTTGGCTTAGTACACCTATGCTCTTCCACTGAGTTATCCAGGAGTCGTTCCGTGATCAGGGTCATTCTTCACTCATATTTTAAGGCAGAGCCTATGATGGACGTGCGGAAATCATCAGCTTTATTCTTGAACCATAAGACTCCTGGATAGCTCAGTGGTAGATCATTGACGTATTAAGCCAAAGTTCCCGGGTTCGATTCCCGTGTCCTGGTGTCATTTTTCAATTTTCAGAAAATAAATATATAGTCACTAACCTAGAGTTATATATCACTATGTTATTTCTAAAGTATGTTCTCAAGGAAATTGAATGACATTTATTTTGATCAATGTAAATTTTTTATCTTTTTCAACACAGTGACATATTTTAAAAATTTAGGTCATTCTGGCATCTTTATCCTTTATGTAGAACTGGTTTAGCAGGTTTGTTTTTTCAAATATATTTATTTTTCTATTAAATAAGAACGTGCACCTCCATATATTTCTTTTCGCCATGCGTCAAATTTAAGAAAACATCCTTTAAACGTTACATGGGTGGCATTAGTAATAAAAACATGCTTTCTTCAAAGTCAAATTGTTTCTTTTTGCCAAACCCTTCTTTCACCTCTGACAAGACGTGTATTAATCACAACTTGTGAATGTGAGGAATGCCAGGCCGGTTCGGATTCCACGTTAAACTGTAGGTCCTCCATTTCATCTCACAATCACCCTACCATTTCACATTAGCGTAAGTGTGTATAACCCAAATGGGTAGCAAGACGCGGTGCTAATAATAATAATAATAATAATAATAATAATAATAATAATAATAATAATAATAATAATAATAATAATAATAATGTTTCTTTTTGAAGATGATCTTATGGCTATTTGCATTTATTAGTTCATTTCTGACTGTATAAGCTTACAAATTGGGAATAATTGACTAATTTTTAAGGATATAATAAATATTATAGATGTTTTATAATAAATCTAGCATTAAATGCATATCCTTCCCTAGTACCGTAATATAAATTATTTTTTTTCAGTTTTAAACCAGTTAATGGTATTTTATTACGTATGAGAGACCATTAAAAAAACAAAACTCAATATATAACAACAGGGTTTCTAGCAAACGTGTTTGTAAATGACTGGATCATATAATTCAATACCAGTGTACTTCAGATACAACAAGTCTATGATAAAATATAAAGTATGATTCTTATACTATAGAAGATACCCTATTGTCACATTTTGGTGGGAAAATCAGATGCAGATTAAAATTATAGAAAAAATATTATGAGTACTTCGCTGATTAATGTAACAAATAATTTTGTAAATTAATTAATATATACCCAATTTCAATATATTTTTATCCTTATATTTGTTGAATCGCTGAAATTACATTATCAGTAAGATTAACTGTAGGATTAAAATAAAATACATACAATTATTGAAGTAGAAATATATGTATACATTTATATTGAAATAAATACCTCTCTTTCACAACTTCATACTATTATTCTGAACGTTACACATTTTAGATATAATAATAGATTAAGGATGTGGAAGGTAGAGTGTGGAAGAAATATTCCATAATGTATATAGTGGAAAAGTGAAATACTATTTAGTAAAAATCAACTTCAGGTACACTGTGCCTGTGTAGGTGAGTTGCGGCCTAATCTTGAAACTGTTTACGAGTTGCGGGCCGGCTTTTTGAAAGACACGAATGAATAGTGGCCCACTCACTTGAGAGAGAGGTATGAGCTGTGTCCACCTAATTAGTAGTGTGCTTTCTATCATGCTGTCTTAAATTTCAGATAGAAACTATCATAGTCTCATGTCAACATCCCTAGTAATATCCAAACTTCCTCGATTCTTGTCGTTAAATGGTTTTGGCTAACATTTGAAGGTTTTTAGGTTAGGTTAGCTTAGGTCAGGTTAGGTTAAAAGCTCAGGTCATAATTCGTACGTGGCTCTAAAAATATGGGGACTCATTTCAACTGTCTCTTTAGAGATAAACAACTAGTGCGGTTGCAACTCACCTGTAGCCCACTATGCTGGGGTCCAAAACTCGAACTCCACGTAACCGGCGAATAAGACAAGATGATATTGACACTTAGTTGGCGTGCAATGACGTGGGTAAACGGGAACTATAATAGAGAGAAACAGATGATCGGGAAATTATGAGAGCAAGTTATGCATGCTAGAAAATCTAGACAGAGATAATGGTGCGAAGAGAGGAGTTGAAGTTAGGGACAAAAAATAAAATACGTGAAAAAGATAGAATGCGATGGTTGGTTGGTTGGAAGGGCGGTGAGAATGGAAAAATGAAGGAGGAGTTGGGAAAATAACGGAGCTAGAAAGAGGTATGGAATTATCTGCAGGTGTGGTTGATCTGGGATTGTGAGTCGCATCAAACCCACCAATGTCATCAAAATGTAAAAACCAGTAGAGGTGAGTCTATTTCACATGAAATAACGTTTACCGCCATTTACTTTGAAATCCTTAAACAAAATGGCGATGAAATTAGTTTTTTTAAACACATAAAAAAATTGAGTTATTGTAAATGATAGATGCATTCAAAAAGACCAATCGAATAACAACTTTAGTAAGTTTATTAAATTATATAATTTAGCAAACTAAATTGGAAAGCCATTGATTAATTTTGATTCTGTGTGCTCTTTAAGAGACTTAGGCTAGAAACAATTGCGCATTTTTTCAAAAGATATTCCTTCATAATCTCTACCATAATAGAATATCTAGTTAAGTAGGGATAATATGGATGGACACTAAGACGTGTGGTAAAAACTAATGGATAAGTTCATACTAGAAATGGAATAAAGTATATAGGATTCTGCTAGTTTTTGACGTACTGACGCAGCAACTCATTTTTTTATAACTAGCACCAATTATTATTTAAAGGACACCAAGTTAGTTTGATGATTTAAATCAATTGGAGACAATATCCATGGGTTGAAACATAAACGTAATATTTCTACTTATTTACCCCAAATATGATCTTAAACGATTGGTTGGGGGTTGTTTTATAAATGTGTCCTGGTAAGATAATTGATCCATACACTAATGGTTTAACATGCCACTAATTAAAATAAATATATAACCATATTATCATTCTTATCCAAAACAAACTTCTAACATATTTTCTCAAAATACATTACAAGAAAAGAAAAAGTAGCTTTGAAATTAAGAAATAATTTTTTGAAACATCGGTTTCTTTTATTGGTGCCATATATTGAAATATGAATCAATTTATTTGACATTTGTTTTTCGTTGGTCAGTAGATAAGTTAAGTGTTAAATAGTTTTGTGCTGTGATCCCCGCTCAGAACAAATCTTCTTGTTCTTCACGTCTTATTACCTTCCCAGGGAATCCTCGTATTTACACTAAGAAGGTAGGTATAAGAAGAGTGAAATGGAGATAAAGTGTAAATGTAAAGGTGTGAAGGAATAATGGGAAAACATTTAATTATAAACGCTTTAATGCACTTGACTGAGATGTAAAGCTCTAACCTTCCCGTCATTGGCAAATAAGACAAAATGAGAAACACGCCTTAGTCTGTGTGCACACCGGTAACGGTTTTATAACATTAAAATAAATACATACATAGATATTAATCTAAATGGATTGATAAACAATAAATTTAGGTTGAAAATGTTTTCTATTTGAATAGTAAACACTGTCTGCTTAACTATTTGCTGTATTTATATGCCATGCCATATTATAACAGTTTGTTTGATATTTACTGGATGAGAATCACCTTCAATTAGATCGTAAATAGCAAAGTTGATTAGTTTATTTAGCCACGTAGACCTTCCATAGATAAAACGATCAAATATTAAATTGAACATGCTAAATTTTCTTCCAGTCAAGCACTCTATATCAAATGCAATAAATTTCGTTTGAAATAGGATTCAAAGGTAAATTGTTATAACATGTTTACTAGCTGCATAGTCTATAATTCTGATAA
Organism: Timema bartmani; assembly: GCA_902151455.1. Taxonomy (NCBI): domain Eukaryota; kingdom Metazoa; phylum Arthropoda; class Insecta; order Phasmatodea; family Timematidae; genus Timema; species Timema bartmani. Next base: position 110,816 of record CABFWB010001295.1, read on the forward strand.
TATGCGTACAGACATATGCAGTGGGGTAAGCTAGCCATGAAGTTAATATAATTTCTCATGGTTTGCTAGTTGGAACATGTACAGCTACATACACAAGATGATATACAAATAATAAGGACGATAATTTCGATTTTTACTCCTAAATACATATCAGTTGGTGGGTTAATGACTTCAAATATTTGGAAATAATTATAGTTATCAATAGGTGACCTGGTGGTCTAGGGGTAAGGTGTCAGACTTCTGTGCTGAGGGTCCGGGGTTCAATCCTCGGTCCCGGCACAGATATATCTAATTGCCAAACCCTTCCTTCACCTCTGACAAGACGTGTATTAATCACAACTTGTGAATGTGAGGAATTCCAGGCCTCCACCGTGGTTCGGATCCCACGTTAAACTGTAGGTCCTCCATTTCACCTCAAAATCACCCTACCATTACACATTAGCGTAAGTGCGTAAACCCGAACGGGTAGTAAGACGCGGTGCTAATAATAATAATAATAATAATAATAATAATAATAATAATAATAATAATAATATAGTTATCAATAAATAGATTACTGTGGAAACCAGGAAAAAACAGCCTGGAAATTCGTGATGATACTCGGTCAAGAAATGTAAGACTCAGAATCTACAAAGCATTGGTTTCGCTGGTTGTCAAACCTGATCTCTTATCTTACATGACGAGAATAAATTTAAGGTTCTTGAAAAAAAAGTAGGCCTGCTTAAAAAATATTAAATCTAGAAAGGGATGAAGGTTAGAGAGAGAGGAAGAGTTTACACATTAATGAGCTACGTACCTTTTACACATTTATCACACATTGTGAGAGTAATCAAATCTTGAAGATAGCGATGGGTGGAACATGTAGTGAAAATAGATGAAACTAGAACCACGTTCAGGAATCGACTGGTAAATATAATGGGAGTAACTATTGGGAAGATCTAGAAGTAGAGCAAAGATAACATTAGAATATACCTGAACAAGATAGGGTGTAGTGAGTTAGAATGGATAGAACTTGCTCAAGATAGAAATGGGCTATAATGATGTTTACATAATAGAACTACCTCAATATAGAGGTAGGGGGCAATTAGGTGGACTTGATAGAACTAACTTAATATATGATAGAATGAAGAGCGTTCACTAGGTTCTTTCAACTTGTTTTAAAACCTAAATCACATATAAGCACTCTTATGGCAATTAGTTTATTTCAATATACAATATCAAAATGAGCTTCACAATTATTTGCTGCTGTCTTCCCATCCCACTAAGCCATCCTAACAAAAAGGCCCGTGGGTTGGGGGAGTAGTGACATATATTGCCATCATATGTCTTCACAAATGATATATTATGGACACCCTTAGAATCATTGACTGAACATTTTGATTAAAATGTGATAAGAATAATCATTTAAAGTTGAATGGATAGCTTTATTTTAGTTTAAAGTAGTCGTGGTTGACCAAACCAAACCGGTGACCCAGATTACCCCTAGACTATCTGAATATATTGTGCTACCCGAACTAATAACACACCAAAGTAAAGTGCACCTGTATAGGGCAGAATTGCTACCTTATATATTTTCTAAAAAAAAAATACATAGTTAGGTTATCGTGTAAACCTCTGGCTAAATACAAGGAAGCGTGGCAGGAAAATTAGTCAAGAAGTTTACCTGGGAGTAACAATGTTTTTTATTTTTATTAAGAATAACAAGGAAATGAAGATACATAATGTTAACATAAAGATTACAGAACCACGGGAAGCACTTATCTTCTAAGATATTGAAATTACCATATTATAAAAGGGGTATTATAGACTTTATTATACATATTAACAAGAATAAATTTATTAAATGTATACATTTTAGCAATTAAGCGTGACGTTAGTGCGACTAGTGCGTCCAAAAATTGTAATGCACTAAACATAATTATTAATCTTAATGTAATTATAAATAGCGTGATAGAAGCCCTAAAATACAACGTTTATATAACTAGCGCAGATAGTGGGAAATACAATAAACTTTATTATAAATCATAACGAACCTATATATTTATTCCTGACATTTAAACTAATAACAGAATGTTATAACATGCTCTTTTAAGTGAGATGCAATAAACATATATGTATATATTTATATATAATGATTTGTTAAGATTTATAATATCTCCCTAACATTTAAACTAATAACTGAAAGTTATTATAACATGCGCCTTTAAGTGAGGTGTAATAAACATATCATAAATCTTAACAAGTTAATATATAGCTTTGCATAGAAGCCTAAAATTTAAAGTTTGTATAACTTGCGGCTATAGTGTGAAATGCAACAATCTTTACTATACATAGTATCTGAGTGCCCTGTGCTCAACATTAGAAAATATTTAATCGAGATAATCCCGCATACAATGCCACAAGTTAATGGAGCCCAAAGGAGGGACGGGTGGTAAGCCCGCGATTCAAGGTTTGCCATGGGGTGGCCAAGATATATATATATCTAATAATAAATTACCATATAGAATTTTATTCTCACACAAGGAGATAGAAAAGTGACAGTGGTTGAAAAAATCCACGTAAAAAAGCAGAAACATCCCCAAGTTAACGTTAAAAACAAATTAAGTCCAAATCAATAATTTTGACTATGATAACCTGAGAAGACAGCAGCAAATAATTGTGAGGCTCATTTTTATATTGTTTATTGAAATAAACTAATTGTTATACGAGTGCTTGTATGTGATGTAGGTTTTAAAACCAGTTGAAAGAACCTAGTGAACGGTCCTCGTTCTATCAATATTCCTACTAATCAGTTTGCGCCCCAACATATCTTCGCTGTTATTACTCTAACTGGTGTCAAACACATGGGCTCCTGGCGTTGCGTGGTTGTTACATAGCTCAGACTTTCAAGATGGTTTTGATATTCTCCTCCGCACTGAACAGGGACTCAAACTGTAGGATACTCTCCTCATAAGTTACGTTAACCATGTTTCTGAGTATGTAGAGCACTTAAAAGTAGCCCCTTAACAACTGGCATCCTTTTCGGTCCCCCTTTCTTAAGCCAAACGTAAAATTATTGGTATAGTGAATAATGAGCGTTACTAGATTTGTAATATACAAACATATTCAGTAGATGATCATTTTACAAACTTAAATATATCAAAAATAGACACCAAGCTATTGTCTAACAATCTCGAAGCATATCTGTTCATGTCAGTAGAAAATGGAAGCTGATGTTAAGGGGACTAAATACTCACGTGATCATCGATAATGTTGCTGAAATGACATCGTAATTAAATTTACTAATATTAAAAATATAGATACTTCATCTCATTCTTTGAGCTTACACTGGAACATAGCTTCATTCGTATTTGAGTGTATGTTATGTCCTATTTGTAGTCCCGTGTCCTTTGGAATTTACCAGTACATCCCTTTGCTAGTCTGTGGTGTGTCCACAATTGGTACACTCAAAACAAGAAAAGTCATGAAATGTAAATTAAAAATATGTTATGTATTTACAATGATAAATTCTTAACGGGGTATTAAAATAACATTATTTAATTATGATTAAAATTAACAAATTTATCACTATTTAAATTGATTTTAAACTAAAACATAATTTTAGCTAATATATTATAAATATTTCTTTGTGTACACTTCATACGCATGTATAATATGTAGCTTACATTAACTACTGTACCTTAATAATTGAAAGCATAAAATAGCAAGTTTGATACCTTGTAACTCGTGAGCTGAAATGATTTGAAATCATTTATTTACTACCAATAGCTAATAGTTAACTATACACTTGTTAAAAAAAGTGCAATAACATTTTTACTGATGCATGTCCAAATGAGGTTTTCCTTTTATCTCTTCAGGTAAATTTTGGTACACCTACATTTATTAAAAACTCACCTTTTTACGTATTAAATCAGTATAAACTGTGGCTATTCATGATGGGTATTTAGACATTACAAAGACACCCATACAACGCCTACAGCTCAAATAATACGATTACTTTTTAAAACTCTTTAATCTAAGGATATAGTGTGTGAAGGAAATTCACAAAATATCTTCGTAAAATAAATATAATTAAAACTTATTTTTTAACATCTCTCCAATGCAACCGTTCTTAACGTTACTCCTGCCTTTTGGATCTGACCCTGCTTCATTATAAAAATAGCCAAACATGTGCTCTTAGCACCCCGGTTGTCGATATTGACTCTTAACGGTGAAATGAAATGGTTTACAGAACATGGTCAAAAATTTGCTTTCCAACATTCGTTTTTATGAAACTAATGGGACAGAATACTATAACATTAACCTAGCAAAGATTCAGTTAAATTTGACTTGAATATATTTTCCAAGAAAATAGGTACACAAAACTCCTAATACTGCATATATATTTCAGGTGACCAAGCGGTGTAGGGGTAAGGTGTCAGACTTCTGTGCTGGGGGTCCGGGGTTCAACCATCGGTCCAGGCACAGATTTATCTGATTGCCAAACCCTTTCTTCACCTCTGGCAAGACGTGTATTAATTACAGATTGTGAATGTGTGGAATGCCAGACCTTCACCGTGGTTCGGATTCCAAGGTTAAACTATAGGTCCTCCATTTCATCTCACATTCACCCTACCATTACACATCAGCGTAAGTGCGTTTAACACGAACAGGTAGTAAGACGCGCTGTTAATAATAATAATAATAATAATAATAATAATAATAATAATAATAATAATAATAATAATCTATGAATATTTATAAAAATAATGTTAAAGCATGTATGGAATACACTCATACTATGAAATGTAAAACAAGTTTCTTTATTTGTGTAACTAAGGGTAAAAATCTCAATCTGTACTCTCACTATAATACTATTTAGAAGCCTAGTGTACCTATGTTACTTGTTAAACAAGCCCCTCCTTAATGCTATGAGATATGTATGTTTCTCAGTTTATGATTCAAAGAATACCATTATTTTTGATAATTTGTTAGTTCTAACAACAGAGTTGGAAAACACTGGCTAGTTTTGGAGTTTTTCTTACTTAGACTGTCGGTACATTTTGTATATAGTTTTGTCCCATTGATCAATCATTAATTATTTAAGTGTTAAGTTTGGGAGTGAAAATTATTTTTATCATAAATTAAGTGATTCTTTTGCATCGCCACTTATTACCCGTATGGACTATTTGCATCTAATTTCCCAAATGAGGTTGGGAATTTAGTGGAAATGTACCCAAAATTATATTGAGGGATATTATGGTACCATGAGTGTAAAATCAGCCTCCACATCTGGGATTCCAGCCCCAATTTTCTCACAACCAGCCAATCAAACTAGACAAGCTTTATGTATAGTCCACATGTCCACCAATGCGGGTAAGCTTTAGTTAGTTTGTAAGTTCTGTATTGATATAATATGCGTGTTTATAAAGTTCCCTTTAAAAATAAATATTATACTTTACAATAATAATAATAATAGTTAAAGCAACACTGGGGATATTTAGAATTTAATGAGCTTCCAGTGGCTTCTGGGTATGTTACCTCTTGAGAAATTGTCTGATAAAAAACGGGCACTTGAACAAAGTTAGGGAGCAACAAATCTCTTTGAAGTGTATACTGTTAGGCTTGACGCAGTTCGTAAGTTTAGCGTACGAGATAGACTCCTTATCTCTAATAATATACACGAGCTTTCAAAGTTTGACAAGTAATTCTTCAAGATAGGATTGAGTTATGAAACTGGTGCCTCGAGGGACCCTTACCCTCCCGAGAAAGGTGACCTCTTCCCTCTTCAACAACCCTACCATTATTTAATATCTCGACGCTTACATGAGCCACTAAGAGAAATATAACAAGAGACTAAAGATTCCACTGCTAGCATCTTAAAGTTTGTTTTTTATCCTTTCTCACTTCATAAAACGAAAGAAAACACGGGGGATGTGTAATGAAAACAAATGGATCCATTTTTGGCATTTTCATTAGCTAGTGGGTTCCGGTTCCGTGCGCGACCTACTGTGCTCAGTGCTGCGCCCTGAGGAGTAAGCCAACCAACTAAACCAACTATTCTCAGGGGCGAGAGGGGAAAAAAACTGCAGTAAAAATGTTGTGCCCTTTCACGCGTACACTCGTGGGCAGGAGTACTTTCGTATCGAAAGTGAAATATTGGTTTAACTAGGCTACTTAGCTAGTAGATTCAGTTTAATACAAAACAACTATTTAATAAATAGTGTTGATTGATTATATCATTATTTCATTAATTTATTTTTTCACACATACAAAAAAACTAATAAAGTATGATGATAACTAAAAATGTGTCTTGATGTTTGATTATAGTTTTTACTCGACTATAGTCTGATTGTAGGTTTGTATACTTTTATGTATTTATGTATGTAAGAATAATATTGTGTATGCCGTTGTATTATTTGGATATTTAAATATTGGTGGTTATATGAATGTATCTAGATTTATATGTATATAATATGTCTATGTTAATATATCTAAATACTTATGTATGGGAATACATATACCATGTATGTATTTTTGTATATAATCATGTATCCATTTATGTAAGCTTATATATAATATGTAGTGTAAATTTGTATATTTTTATGTATTTATGGATGGTTGTATGAGTGCATGTAGTCTATATATGCACGTATGCATGAAAATTATGTGTATCCATATGGGGGTATGTTTGCGTATATATGTATAAAGCAATTAAATGTCAGACCATTTTTATCGCATATAATTATGGTTCAGCATAATATATCCTCTTTATTTAAAACATTTAAACTCTGATATCAAATTGTGTTTAATTATCTAGACATGTTACTGAAATATACTATAGTTGATGTAGTTTTGGGGTGTGATAACATTATTGCAGTAATTATGAACCACTTATATTTATAATATTTACTAACCTAATAAATTAGTAAGACGTATTACATTTGGAAGAGTATAAAAGGTGAAAATGTGTTATTTTAATAATCAACACCTTTGATTTTTAACCTGTTTAACCACCCCTGGTTTATTAAGTCAAACAAACAGAAGCACCAAGAAACTCGTCCAGTTTGTGTACAATAAATTATTATTATTCTGAAGACAAATAAATCCAAACCATAATATTCATTAGAAAGCTTAGGTCTGTGACGCTATTCACACATGTCTGTTTATCTCAAGATTTTTACTGTGTTAAATTTCTACAACCATTTTAAGCTCCAAGCCAAATTATTTCAAAGAGAGATTCGTCACAACATTAATGTGACGCTGCGCCATCTTCGTGCATTCGTGTTAGCAACTAGTCGGCTGACAGAAGACGAACAAGAATTTTTAAGAATTCAAGTCATGAAAAACTACAAAGATGCTCACGAGAGGGAAAGTTATTTATTTCTAGACCAGTGCTGAATTTGAATTTGACGAAAAGGAATTTAAGATGATTTTAACTATTTATTACATTTATAATAATTACTATTCAATCTTTTCACCTTTATTACTAAGTTTAATTCTTTTATATCCATCCAAAGTTTTACTTTCTCTCTATCTTACAGGTAGAGAAAGTATGGTGATCGTCAAAAAAATCGAACTCGAGATTTTGATGAATTTTGACGTTTCATGACTTCCTGAATCCGAAAAAGTGGTTTTTGAATTTCCGTCTGTCTGTCTGTCTGTCTGT
>CABFWB010001295.1:119842-171649 GCA_902151455.1 Timema bartmani
TTTAACCAGAAATCGAAATTTTAATACGAAGTGTTGACCCTTGTGGAAGACATTAAACTGTTTGAAATGCTCTTAGGTGGACAAAGATGCGCCTCTTTTCTCATTGATTCTATATCATTGTATATTATTTTATGCGTGTTCTTATGTGGAGTGGTGATGATACAATGTACGGTGTACATTATTCCGTTCAGAAATCTTATGAGTTTATAGAAAGAGAGAGAAAGTCTGTGCGGTGTGCCGTACCATTTATTGTCCATTGTTATTTTGCATTGAAGTTATCTTTGGACTGTAATAAAATATATGTTTTAATGGTTTTAGAAGAAATATTTGGAACTATTTTGAAAATATATTTATTCTTCTTACGGCGTTCTAAAGAGTATAGGGAAAAAACTGTGATATTATCAGCAACAATTATTTTAATGGGATGGTATAATTAAGAAAAAATATATAGCAATTCTCACAATGGGTTAAATTAGAGGGTAATTACTTCAATAAATATGTAATATCTTCTGTTTTTAAGAGGAAAACCAAGTCATCCAATTGTTTCTCTTTCTACGTGGACAGTTTTACTGGTGAGATCAAAACCAATAGTCTACCTTAAAGTTTCTTCTGCTTCTCACATACACATATGAACATATTTAAAAAATTAAGAAAGGAAATCTACCAAGCCATCTCATAATTAATTTCTTCCAGAACATTAGATTTTTAAATATATAATACATATTTTGCAATTTTCAACAATACCTAAATGATTGTATGTTTTTTATTTATGACTTAAATATCTTATATTTTTAAACCACTTTATTGTGATTCCCTTAAACGGTAAAATTCATCCATTTTATGATATCCCTATCTTATCAAAGATATGTAAATATATTATTTTTTAAACTTAATAAGAGTATTGCAATTATCATGGACGTCTTTATGTAGGATCTTTGGTATGGAAAAATGAAGCATTATAATAACAATCAATAAATGTTTATGGCTGTGTTATGTATGAACTATGTTTTAGTATTCTCTTGTACATTTCTCTCAGTGAAGTTACAAATTATGTATATTGTGCATTGTTGTATTGTTTTATTTTTCTTCCAGTTTTGTAGAGATTTCTTTAACCATTATTAGGGTACTATTTGTTAATATTAGACCTTGCATTATTAAGGTAGGCTTCCAGATTACACCTAGAGGTCTCTCGTTCAAGATTCTTCATCCTTTACCAATCTGACTACAAGGACATATCAACAAAAATAACTTAGTTTCAGGGTAGGAGCTATTTCTAATCAAAATGTACTTACGCACAACACACGATCTATTGACAAAATGTATGAACTTGATTTTAATTGCTAATATTTATATATATTTTTATTAGAGTGCAGGATATTCCCATTCACTACGCTAGTGGACTATAGATCAGAACGATATATGAGGAAACAAATCAGGGAAAACACCACCATTAAATTCCACCAACATTCAAACCCCAACCTTCCTATCAACGTCAAGCCTGACCATATTAGCTTGGCTGTATTTTTCATTTTACTAACTATCTACAACTAATATTGTATCTCTATAACCAGATTGTTTTATTTATTTATGTTCTCAAAACCAATAGTCTACAAAAGATAACAACAAACTAGGAATATGTTCTAGTTACCGTCGCCGTAGGTATTTCTGCCGTCCTGTGGAAGCTTTGGGAAACCTAACCCATGGTAGCGACTGTATTCATTCTCAAAATACTCTGTTTTGATATTGTTTCAAATCGGAACAGCCACTGAGTGTTTAACCCAAGGAGATCCCAAATAAAATAACATGGCCACACGCATTGTTAAACTTTACAAAACCTATACAATCTAAACAAAATAAATAAACGTGACATTTCTATTCAGTAGCTTCAACGGCTTTTAGCATTGTGACCCCTGAGTTCTAGTAATTATACACTATGGGAAAAATATTATATTTTTCAATCAATTTATTTGTTTGCTCCGATTGAAATGTTTAATTGCATAGGTATTAAAACAACTAAAAAGAATCTGTAGTAGTTGAGCGAGCTATCATTTGAGTGCATTAGTAGTTGAGAGCGATAGCACTTGAGTGCATTAGCAGTAGAGTGAGCTAGTACTTGAGTGTATTAGCAGTTGAGCATGCTAGCAATTTAGTGCATTAGCAGTTAAGCGTGGTAGCAGCTGAGTTGAAAGAAATGCTTGTGGAGGGCATAGTAGTATTAATTTCCCCGTAAAATGCCACATAACCTACAAAGCTTTTGAGGGGTAAAATCATAGCTTCAACAAGTTGGTGAACAAACCACACCCCAACTTAAACGTACTAATTAGAATATTAAAATATGACTTGGCATACCAAGTACTATTTTACGATAAGTAGTAGCTCAACTTAGAAGGCAAGGAAACACAAAGAAACCTCAGTGAAGATTACCAATAGGATTGTGTACAACCAGAAAAATCTCCATGAAGCTGTTGACCTCAGGTAGTGCCTTAAGCATCTGGCCTACATCCAAAAACTACAAAAGCATTGAGCTATGAGATGAAACCTTCGCACCCTTCTATATTAATCCAATAAAAATAAACATTAAAAAAGTAGATTAAAAAGGACTATAAATAAATAATATAAGGTAAATTTGAAAAGAATAAAACAAAAAGAATAGGAAAAATAATCTAGCCTTACTTTATAAACTATGAAGCAAATAAGAGAATTCCTAGTGAAATATAACAAGTAAGAAAAGATTATTAATCCCTAATATCCCAGTTGATGCATTAAAATGAATAGGCCTGCACTCAAGTGCTACTGTTGTAAGCTGCTAAACAATGAAGTCGAGCTCCGTTTAAATATAATCTATAAATTATTTAAATTTTAAACAACCAAACAAAATAAATTAAAACTATCTTTAACTCTGTATGAGTCAGTGTACACGTACCTACCATCGTTACCCTTCAAATGTATAACGTTACTAAATCATTCATGTACGACGTTTTAATTACCCCGCGAATTGTACCTCATCTGCCTCTCCCTCAATTCCTATTGCCAAACATTCACTCAAAGTGGTCATGAACCTGTCAACCTAACGTTGATTATTTGACGCATAAAAGTCAAAATATCAATACGTGTATTTTAAAACCATGAGTTTGATCGTTTAATTGTGACACACATTCCCACAGTATACCTCACACAAGTTAATTTGAGCAGATTAGACAGTTGAGTCGAATTCTTTAACCAATATCATTATCATAAACATCAACGGTTTCCAGCCCATGACTGGGTCAGTTTGGTAAAGTACCTCCATCTTCTTCTCTCCTTTCCCTATGCTTCCTATTTAATTGCATCCATTCTTCTACCCTCATTTGCACACTCTCTGATATCTGCTCCTGCCTCTTTTTGGCAATGTTAGAATGGGTACAAAGTACGCCCTTAGTAACATTTTCTTACACTTCAAGGGCATTTCTCTTCTCCATAGCAGGTATATTAAACACACATAGAACATCTCTCCCTACTGTCCTCTTCACATTAAGTCCTCTTTAACTCCACCTTTTGCCTCAATCACGCATAAAAGATATTTTACGTTCTGTACTTTTCTCAGCTCTACTCCATTCAACTATATAGCTTTACAAGGGCTTATCTTCTTCTTTGTAATTACCATCATTTAATTTCACACCCTTTCAAATACTCATACCATAAGTTTCAGTAACTTTTCCTGTACTTCCTCTTCCTTCTTTCTGTATACCATCTAATCATCAGCAAACATTATTAATTTCATTCTTTCCTCCCTTAGTCTTCCTGCCACTTTATTAATGACAATTTCCATCACTATTACAAATAGTAGGGGTGATAGGGTACTCTCCTGCTTCACTCATTTTTTTTATTTGAATCCACTTTGTCTTTTCACTCTGAGTCTTAACTAATTTCCTCTTATCCTCAAACATGATTTTTACTCTCATTACAACTGCTCTTTCCACTTCAGCCTCCTACATCCATTTCCAAACTTTATTTCTATCCACTTTATGATATGCCTTCTTCACATCCATATATGCCATTACCATTCCATTATTAAAGTCTAATCTTATTTCCATAAGCTGACGTATGGCAAAGATAAAGTATATTGTAGACATCTGTTCCCTCAATTCATGCTGTTACTCCCTCCACCTTTCTATAATTTTAATTCTTATTCTCTTTTCTTAACTTCTCATATATTTTTGTACAGTGGCACATCAGCGTAATACTCCCATAAGTTGTACTCCACTACCTGTCTCCTTTCTTGAAATTAGGGATCATAACGCCCATTTCACAGGATTTCTGTACCTTGTTCGCCTTGCATATCACTCCTAGCAACCTGTACAACCATTGAATACCTGCTTTACCTGCAGCTCTTATCATTTCTACAGTCATTTCATCCACACCCAGTGCTATTCTTGTTTCACCCTCTTTAATAGATCCTCCACCTATTTCCTTGTGGCATTTCTTTGCTATTTATTCCTGCTACCATGTTTAAATCTAATTTCTTCTCCCTACCGGACTGAACCTCTCAAAATATCTCCTCCATAGCTCTTTTTCTTCCTCTTTTGTCTTTAACGTTTTTCCTTCCTCCTCAATCATTCTAACTTCTTGAATTTACCCTCTCCTCCTGTTTCTTACTTAGCTGTATCACAACTTCTTATTTTCTTCCATGTCCCGTTTAAGTATTTCTGGTTATTTTTAAATCCAATCCTTGTTGACTTCCCATATAAGCCATTTCGCTTTTCTCTTCTTTTCCCTATAACCTTCTTATTTTTTCTCTCATTTCTTTTCTTAAAACTCCTTCTGAATACTTTACTTTTCTCCTTCACTGCTTTATCAAACTGTAGTGCCACCAGGGTGACTCATTTTCCTTCCTCTTTTTACTTTTCGTCCCACATACCTCCTCCACAGCTCTAACAAAACTGTCATCATGTCCACAATCTACTCCACTCTTCCAGCCAGTGTGCCAATTTTCTAAGTCCTTATTTTTAGATTATTGCTATCGACAATTTTTTTATTCAAGAATTTTACTTTATTTTCTCGATTACGTTTGTTTATTTTGGCCACCGACTTAAAAGGTCTATCATGGACTACACCTGAGTAGTGGTTCTGCCACTTTTGGGCCTCAGGTTGGCCTTATTTCGGTGGTAGCCTTCACTAACTGAAGGTAGGGCGCTGATGATGACATAGCGGATCATCACCAACCCTCACATTCTCAGACCACCCAGCTGGAAGCCAACCGTCCAGACCCTGTTCCAATCTTGTTGGTTTTGGCCGTTACCAGTTTCCTGTCTCTCGTCTGCACCTGACCTGATCCATGCTGGGGCTTAACCCAACCTCCAACTGGTTACTCATATTCCGGAGTATACCACTTGGCGGTGAGATCAGGATTGAGTAGGAGAGCCTAAGTGATATCCACTAGGTAGGCTCCTAGTAATGCACGCCACTACCCCGTTAGAACCCTACTTTATTAACGAATTATTTAAAAAAGGTATTTTTTTATATTTACAAATGAGGAAAAAAATATTCACATTATAAAATTTACTTTATATCCATTACTGTTTCCAGCCTATGGCCTGGGAAAGATTTTTTTATTCAGGGCATATATTTTCCAGGCCTGTAATAGCGTCATATGCCTCATAATTTAAATTAAGACTAGGACAGGCATACCATCCAGTCCCCAGCCATTTATTCATAACTGTGAAAGGGTAAACCCACACGTATTCACAAATGGTCACTTTCTCAGCCGTGTTGGGATTCAAACCCAGGAACCTTAGCTCAGTAGACAGACACGCTACCAATTGAGCCTAGGTGTCAGATTCTAAACTGACCTACTATATCACCAAACAGCTTATAAACAAGCTTAACTCTAGAACATACACAACAGCCAAACCCCAGTTATTAATTTATCATTGTAAAATTGTAATCCTACATTTCACCAATGATACATTTTTCGGTCGTTTCGCTCAGTAGGCTTACACTCTACCTACTGATATAAAGTGTCAGACTGAAGTTTAATAACAATAATTATTTTAATATGTGAAAAGATGTATTTAATAAATAACTTATAGAGTTGTTTTTATGCATCTTAACATAAGAAGGGAATATGGGAAAATAAATAGTATGGTCTACCACATGGACTTTCAACCGCCTTAATATTAAAATACATATTTAATAAAATTTCTTAAGATTAGTGAAACGATTAAGTAGGTATTTAAATTGTTTTAGAAACACTACACAAACGATCATAAATTAAATAATATAAACTCTTACTTACTTTAAGGCATTTGGATCTAAGAATACTGTTAGGGAAAAATTGAGAAAAAAAGAAATATTTTGGTCCACAAAGAGCATAGAAATCAAATTAATTTTTAAAGACCTGAATTAAAAAGTACATATAGGCCTATTTGCTCATAGTTCAGACATATTGATTTAGTAAAAATGTAAATAAACATTATCTTTAATAGTACTACAATTTTACAATGATAAGTTATTTTGTTTCTCAAATAGTTGCGGAAAAATTATAAATATTGAAAAATTTGTCCAGTGTAAATTACACTCAATGTCATTTTCATAAGAAATTGAGAATTTTCATCTTGTTTATAGTGTTAAAAATGCCCAGATATAAAATTTAATCTAAATCGTTAGAGTGGGATTTGAGAAAACAGATTTTTTTCTCTTTTTGCCCTTAAGTAAACAACCCATAGTTTTAGGGCTCTATATATAAATCCAAAAACTCCTTGGGGGAACATTAAAAAAACAGATGCCAAGTTTTAGCCCAATTAGTAAAATAGTTTCAGCTCCAGCCCAAGGTACAGACAGACAGATGGAATCACGAAAACAACTTTTTGAGATTCAGGGGGTCATGAAATGTCTTATATATCATAATCTCAAGTTCGATTTTTTTTGACGATGACAATACTTTATCTGCGAGGTGTCAAGAGAAAGTAAAAAGGGAATTTCCAAATTTAACTAAAATTGAGTTAGTGCTTCCATTTGTTAGATGATCATTATACACGTTACACGTTAGATTATGGTTAAAATATGTATCTGTTAATTTTAAATTAATATAATTTAAAAAATGGTACGGAACTCCGCACGGACTTTTTCACTCTATTGAATAAATATGGAGATATTTACTCAAAATTCGTTATATAATGTGAGACTAGATAATGTACTCTAGCAAACCCGAACAAAAATTGCGTTATACTCATGCAAAAGAAATCTTATAAAAATTATTGACATCCAATCAATTAATAAAGCTTTAACAATAGAACAAGAACTAAAATTGTTTAACTCCCGTTCGATAAAATAAACTAAATCTTTAGTTAAAATATCGATCCCTAATCTTGATAAAATTAATATAATAATTACCTTGCTCTTGTGTTTATTCTGACAAACCCACACTTAACACATATAAAGCAAGGTTGGCGTTAACACATTATACTGTAGTATTTAAAAGTATATTAACCACTGGTCGCGGCACTAAATCGATAAGCGACATATTTTCTCTATTTTAAAAACTTATAAGTTATAACCTATATTGAAAATAAATTTTTGCGTTTATACTTACAACACTCCTTACTAAAATTAACTATGAACATAAGCGTGTAGAAAGACGTGGTGCTAAAATAAGAAAAATTCAAATAGCAACATCATATATTCAATTCTCTTCGCATGGAGAAATCGTGAGGTGAGTTTAGTTTGTTATTATTATTATTATTATATTTACAATGTTCATGATCTTCTTAATGGATAATTATGTAAAATAATGTGTTTTTATTATGTACTTACATTGTAGAATCTCATTATTAAAATAATTCATACTACAAACAACTGAGAAGCGATAATTTAATATTGTGTGGTCGTACTTGAGTGAATACTGCCAACATTTATAAAAAAAATATAATAAAAATATCAAAGTCATATTTAGTCAATGTTGACAGCAGCGAATAATTAAATTTTAGTTCTTAAACTACAATTATTACTATCGTGATTAGAGTATAGCGACACAAAGTCAAGGACAGGAATTTGACTCTGTTCCTATAAAGTTTTATTTAGAATGTCATTACAAATTAGTGATTTTCCACCTTTATTTATATAAATCCTCCACCCATTTTGTATGTTTGGTTTGATTTTATATATATATATAGTTACATTTATAAAAATATACACCAATTTTTTATTAAAACCAAACTAAATAAAAATTTACTAATTTTATAGTAATAATAAAATTAATAAATACATGACTTATAATTAAAAATGTAGCTTTGTTTTATTTGTTTGGTTTAAGCCCCTTGTCCCATTGTCTTGATAGTAGTCAAGACTGGTTGCATATCTACTTTTAATTGGTAGGGATGATTGGTAGGGAGAGATATTTTAATTGAAGGGAGAGAAAGGATTAAACCTCCTCAGTACATCCAGTCGGGTTTGGACCTCCAACCTTTACCGTAAACATAAAAACCATACATAGCTGATATATTTTTCCGACCGTCCATTGATATAGACTATTCTTTGTATTGAACTTAACACTTGTTACAAGGGGATATTTTTTTTTACTCTTATAAGTCATAAGTAATACATTATTTAAGCATATACGAATCCATATTTTTAAATTTCAGATCAAATTTGAATCTTGGCTAACTGATTTGAATCTAATCCAAAATTAACCTGATGCCTAAAAAAAATTCAAGTTGAGTCCGAAACGAATATCCTCCCTAAGATAATTTTGTGTCTGATTGAATTTTATGCTAAATTTATTTTTTCGAATAGAATCCAAGTTTAATCCCATATATAGATACAATGGATCGAATATATTATTTTAAAAATAGGTTTATGTTAGGTGTCTGAATCTAATCAAATAATACAATATTTAAAGAAATGTTGGAAAACATTTTATACATACTTGAGGTTTATTAGAAAAAAAATATTAATAACTCTAATCTCAAGTGGTGGAAAATCAAAGAAAAATTACACCACCTTAATAATAATAATACAACGATGATTAATATTTACTACGAACCAGTTTTCACTATGATTATATTAATTTGTTAAATAGATTAGATTTTTGAGCTAAACCCATAGAATGCCAATCTGAATTATTTAAAATTCAAAATTTCGAATCGAATCCAAATCTTCCAATTTTAAGATTAAAAGTGTCGCATCAAATCCAAATGTTACTAAGATTTGGATTTGCAAACGAAATTTAAAGGTTTGCTTTACTAATTAAGCTTCTGTTTGTTTGTTTGGAATAATATACAAATTCTAATAAGGTTATTTATTCATTTATTTATTTTTGAAATTATATCGGCATCCCGAGTATTTTTAAATATGATAAAAAAAATTGAAATTACTTACTAAAACAATTTGTTTGACGGGAACGAAATATTGAGGTTTTATGAACCTGATTTATTGTTTTGAATACTTAGATTTTCATAAATAATTTATATTTCCCACTAAACTTCCATCATTAATCAAATTTTCAGTTGTTTTAATTTGTACATAGTTGGCATTAAAATATAGTTTACATAAATATAAAGTTATAATCAATATGGTTTGAAGAAGAAACAGATTTGTGTATTACTAAAGTTATAATATTATATTAGTTGAAACTATTATATTTACATACTATTACTAGCAATCATAATTTTGAAACAACCAGTTGAATGAAAGTACTATTCCTATATCAAATTATTGATTTCCTAATGCGTTCTTAAAATCATTTCACCATATTTTAATATTTTTTTTATTTGTTTGGAACACATAGTATATTGATTTCAAGATTAATAAATATGGCTTATTATAATATGTTAAATTTTAGTAATAAAGTTGTTTCAAAAATAATATTAATTTTATTAAAACTATTTGTAATTATTGTTGTAGCCTATAGTATGGAAACATACTAACTTGAGTGTCAAGCATAAGTTTGAGACAACATGTTCAATCAGTGATCAGTCAAGTTATTGTTATATTTCATTAAATTAAATAACATAATTTTACAAGTCTCTAAAATATAAAAAATACTGTATAGAGCTTAGTGCTAAATTAAAAGATTTATATAACTAAGCGTTTATAATGTTAACCATAAATATTATTGATGAAATTAATTTATTTTATATAAGTCATAAGGGTAGCTAAGAGGAAATCAACAAGCTCTAGTGAGAATTATTGAAAATACGACACTGAAAATTGATCGTGTCTAGAAAAATATCCCCAAATCACCTGACGTATTCAAGCCTTCATCTTATTACCAACGAAGACTAAATGTAATGCGAGTTGAACATCTAGGACCCCGCGTTCTTCGTTGTGAATTATAAGTAGTACCTAAGCAAATAAATGGTATGAAATAATCGCACAAACTTTTTCATGTTGTGTATTATATCTTCGAAGGAAATAAAAAAAAAAAAAATTTTTTGTAAGCTATCTTTAAATAAGTTTTACTCATAAAAATGAACACACCATCTTGTTGATTACATTAATCACTATCTGTATATAAATTTTAAACCATGTTGTTCAAAAATACTTGAAAAATCAAATTTCAAAGATTAATTATTTGTAAACCACCCTAAAATGATTTGATTTTTTATCATTAAAAACTATTCACAAGCTCCCATTTTAAATAAATTCTTCAAGCTCGTATTCCAAAATATTAATATTTTCTATAATTTGTCATAAATAACTACACTTAAATTAATATAATTTTTGATAACTAAAAAATATTTATTATTGATATGTAAAATAGAGCCCAGACACCAATTTTAAACCAAATTGCTAAAAGTAATTTTTTTAAATAGTCAAATAGAAAAGTAATCAATAAGCTATTCCCAACCAAAATTTCACACAAAAACAAGTTCACAGCTTAATTTATATTCATAACAAACACTCACCAGATATAAATTTTAGGCAAAATCTTTGTAGCCATTATCAAAATAACTTTAATTTTTAAAAATAATTCCTCAGAAAACGAGCCTTTATCGAGTTTTTATAAAAAAAACCTAATGTACAGGGTTAATTGTAATGTCGAACACTCTTAAGGCACCCATTTTGAACCAAATATTTAGGGAAATTTTAAAAAGTATGATTTTTTATATCTAATATTCCCAAGATACTCTTTTCAAACCGATTCATTAGGGCTATTTGTAAAATAATTTGTGTTTTTGAAACTCAGTCATCGGTAAACTAAGTAAATGCATTTTAACCCTAAGCAAGTATAGTGTGATATTTTTTATGTCAAACCTTCCCAAAATTACTATTTGTAACCAAATTGTTGGAGCCATTTGTAAAATTTTCAAATTTTTGAAAAAGCAGTCATCAATAAATTATTCATAAATGAGTTTTTTCCCAGGAAACAAGTAATAATTATTGTTTGTCATGTAAAACACTCACAAAACTCACATTTAAAACCATCTAACTAAAGCCATTTGTAAATAATCTCACGTTTTTGAAAACTACGTCATCTGTAAACTACCCTTTAACGAGTGTTTGACCAAAAATTAATTTAATAGTGTTATTTGTCATTTCAAACAAATCCTATGTATGCGTTTTGGATAAAGTTAAAACAGCTATTTTTGAAAATTTGGGAATTAAAAACATGTTGTTATCAGTAACTACCCTTAATTAAAGGTGCAAGGGTAATATTTTTGTGGTATAGCCCTTTAAAATACATATATTAATTTTGAATAAAATCTATAAAGTCATTTTGGATCCGTGGCCTGGGACAGAGAGCCATACACACATACACACATAAACACATACACACATACACACATACACACATACACACATACACACATACACACATACATACATACATACATACATACATACATACATACATACATACATACATACATACATACATACACACATACATACATACATACATACATACATACATACATATATACATATATACATGCTTACATGCATACATGCATACTTTAGACATACAGACATGGGGACAGACAGAATTGTAGAATAAATTTTTTTTTGTACACATAAAACGTGAACATTTTTAATAATCTGAAGATAGATTTTTCACGATTATAATACTTTCTCTTGATACGAGCAAGTAGAAATGTTACTTCCCGACAGCTATAAATATAAAATAGCAACGAATGGAAGGGGATCATTTGGAGTGTGATGGATAATATTTCGTTAAGGAGAGGGTTCCTTAAATAATATTAACCTTGACAAAAAAAAAATCAGTTGTATAAAATAGTTTATTAAAGAAAGAAACACAAACATTCGCCAGACAATAAATATAATAGTGGGTCTACCTTACACAGTATACCTCCAAATTTAAATCTATCGAATCTGTTGAGAGAAGGACAAAACTTCTATAACCCCATAGGTCGAATAGTAGGCTACTAAAAAAGGTTCCCTTTTACAATATTATCAGGGAGTAGCACAGCTAAGCAGGGACACAAAGCTCCCCAAACACATTTTAATCATGACAGAAGCACATATATATATTTATAAAGTTACACCTATACAACCGTAAGGAAATTGAATGCAAAATACGTTATGATGTATGAGTAATTTAAGTTAAGTTATCTCTTAAAATAACGCGAATTCTAAAAATACCATAAAAATGTATCTCTATATTCAAAGAGTAAAGAACCATTTAAAACAAACAACCAACCATTACAAGATGAACGTCATTAAAAATAATTTGTCTCCATTAAACCAATTTTAATATAAACTAGAATTGTTATAGTTTTCTCCCAGACAAGTTATATTATTAAATATAAAAATGTATTCATACCTGTTTGAGATTATATCGCTTGAATGTTCATCTAAACGCGAGAATTATTATTTTCCCTTGATACTATTATATGTGGCCCGTATAATCTATTATATCGATGCCGTAAGGGCTACCCATTGTGTACTGAATTAGAACGTAACAATTAAAATATGGAATATATTAAATCAGATAACAAGAATTTAGAAAATAATCAAAGCATACACATTATGTCAAAAATAAATAATTTAGATCTTTCGTTTTCAGCGGTTGTAGGCTATTAACAAAATAGTATCTCGTCCCCTCTCGCTGCCAGGAGTGTCATAAAGGCAACTCCACAGTTATTTATATCATTCAGATTCCAGAAAAGGCAGGTATAGGAGCAGGGAGAGGGGACTACAAGATAAATCACTTGGTCAAGGGGGATCATAATATTTTTCCTCCTGCCACTCTTGTGGCCGGAAGTGACGTAATGCCTTCGAAACGTCTCAAAGCTAGTAGAGGTTTGGAGATTATGTTTGAACAAGGAAACTCTTGTAATCGGCGCTGACGTTATCTGGCCTGACTAGTTAGATGAACACGTTATTTAATTCGGGCCGGTCGTTAGTCAACGGCGGGTGTGGTCGGTGGTGGTTAGGTAGGTTTGAATGGGACAGAGTCACAGACTAAATAAGCTCATATCACATTAACTGCTGGTTATACTTTAGAAAATTTGTTATAGCAGTTATTATTTATGTGTTTACTCAATATTGCGCTAAATTTTGATATTTAGCCTTGTAGTATATTAATACTCTACAATCTCTCAAAATAAAAATAAAAATAATATACGTGTTTTTAAATGTGATATTATGTAATAGGAAATAAATTAAGATTTATATATTTTGTAGTCTTTTACTTAAACCAACTTAATTTGTATTATCTTAATACAAGATTTATTGAGAGTAATTAGCTATAGCCAGCCTAAGTATAGAGAATTACTATTTATTGGTTGACGAGTAATCAAATTTTGATCGTAAACAATTATAATAGGCAAAAACATTCAAATTTGGCACCCAAAGAATTACTTGTTTTGCCTTATCTGTTAATTATAAATCGAAGAATGCAAGCAATTGTGGAATGGATGTGTTTTTAAAAAGGATTATTTATTCTTGATATCTCTCATTTTATAAAAACACTGGTCTGAAAAAAAATTCTGTCTCAAAAATGAAAATAGGTGAATCTAATAGTACTTTTTGTTCTGAATTAAAATTTATTTTTCAGAATCTCTCTATCCCGTAAGTATTTTGAGTGACACTCACTCAAACTTACAATATTATGTTCATTTACAATACATGAAAGTAAAGAGCTCTATACAATTAAATATATATGAAATATGAAGCGTGGGTTATCAATTAATTATTCTGGCTATGGTGATCAGTTGAAGAGCATTAGTACGCTTAGCCAAAGGTTACGGGTTCGATTCCGGTGTCTCCGTGTAAATTTTCAATTTATTCAAACTCATACATAGTAAAGGACAATCTTACCTAAAATGTAGAAGTTTAGGATCTTCTGCTGTATTTCACCTAATGAACATCCCTCTTACGGGTCCAACAATTGTCAGCAAGCATACTTGGACTCCACTTGCCATGGTACTGCTTTTTCATGACAGAAATATCTTGGTGGAATCGTTTACCATGACTTCTCCAAGAATTTATAGGAATAAATCAAGGTGTGAGTCCAAAAAAAGTATTCAGAAAGACATTTTACATCCCGAGGTCTTGTAAGATTTTAATAAATCATACACTATTTATTTGTAGTTGTCTACCATATGCTTCCCTAAAGAGTTCACTTAAATACACTTGAAAGACTCCCATGCAAAATTTTCAGCATCGTTAAACTGACCATCGAGGCTCTCATCTTTAATCAGTCCTCTTATTTGAGGCCCTACAAAGATTCCCTCTTTGATATTTGCATCACCGATCCGTGGAATTTTTTTTCTTAACTATGTTAATTCAGGTGCACTTCTATCCATTGTTTTAACAAAGTTATTTATAAGACAAAGATTTATATGTAGTGTAGGTAGATACACTTTTTCTGGATCAACAAGTGGTGTATTGACAACATTCTCATATCCTGGGGTTAATGACGTTCGCTTTGGCCACTGTTTATGGGTGTAATGATTTATCTGGTCTCAGTTATCCCACTTACAAAGAAAACAGCAGTACTTGGCAAGTTTAAGTCCAAGCGAAAGAGAAATGACTTCTAAGTCATCACATACGTTTCATTTGTATTTTTCATGCTTGAGTTTTTCCAGTAAGAGTTTCATGCTCGCATTAGTTTCTTTCATATTGGAAGCAGTAGCTAGTGGAACTGATGGAATACTTATTTATATTGTGAAGAAGCACAGCTTTCAAGCTAACTTTAGAATAATCTATAAATAAATGCCCCTCCTGCATTTTGTACTCGCTACCAAGTGTTTCCACAACAGAACAAATATAATTGCAAAAAACAAGTCCTTCTTCAAGGGAAAATAAATCCTTAAACTCACAATACCTTTCTCTAAAGACACACACTTTTGTTTCTCTGTGTAAGAGATTCTAGCCTTTCAGGCATCACCCAAACAATTCAGCTTGCCTTTTAGATAGGTTTAAATCTAGGAATTGATCATTGAGATCACATTGAGCTAGTAAATGTGGTTCAGAAGATATACAGAAAGTTTAAAAAGTTGTTTCAAACCTTTTATCATCATCACTATGCTCTACAGGCTCTTCCTCTTGTTCATCATCACATAGTGTGGCATTTTCTGGAGGCTTTGGCACAGATAATTGTTCACTATGAGGTATAGGCCTTATGGAAAATGGTAAATTAGGGTATGTCACAGTGTGATTTGATTTATAACTAATGTCTGAAATGTTTGTAAGATAAAAGTAACAATCTGTAGAATGATCTTTTTGTTTCCACCAAATCATTGGAACAGCAAAATTCATGTGCTGAGAACCCTTTGACAACCAGTGAGGAGTTTGATGCAAGTGACACAACAGTAAATTGGTCAGTAATTTTCATCCAAAGTAAACGTATAGAACTTCTTAATGATTGAAGTAAAACCACGTTTGCAATTTTTGAATGTTACCTCACCACAAATGTAGTAAAAACAGTCTCGATGTTTGACACAATTTAAAGGCATTGTGTTACTTAGTATTCTAAATATTATAAAATGTATACTGAGCTACACAAACACCATAAAATATACGGTTAAATACATAAATAGCAGTTTATGATAAAAAAAACCACATTACATGTTTACAGAAAAAAACTCTGACCACTAACTTCTCACAAGTGCTGAGCTGGCTTAGATAGTACGCAAGTAAAAATCTGACTTATCATGTCCAAAGTAGGTCAAAAACATGTCCTTGAAAAGTTTGGGGTTGTGAAGAGGGGTTTTAAGGGTTTGACATAAAGCGGTAAAGAGGTGTTGGTGGTGGTTCTTTCTGTCAATTTAACTACGATTGCTAGCCATTCTGGTTGGGGATGAGTTTTCTTAAGCACTGTATAATCTTAAAGTGGGAATAACTCCAAATCAGTGTATATACGTGATTAGAACATTCTGAAACTAGTTTTGGAATCAGTGGAAAAGATTGCATTTAGATCAACATTGATTTGCTCTAGGTCAAAACCTTTGTTGAGCAGTGTAATCAGCATTTATTAAAACCATGACAAAACCATATTGTCTTCAATTTGTATCTTAACAGTTAAAACCACATAATTATTGAACACTCATCAAGTATAAAAAGGCCCTTTTAAACGTATCAATGCCATGTTGTCCAATTTATTTATAGCATACACCGAAACAGTTCCTTTTATTTCTAGGTCTATACCATACATTTTACGTTTTACGCTTTTATGCGAGTCGTCAGCTGTTAACGAAATGTCACCCTTTTTCTTTCGTTCAATGTGAAACTGCCACGAACACCGACCTACTTTATAACATGAAATCACGGAGGAGCACTTATATGAGAAAAAGGGAAATATTCTAATAGTGAACTGAGAGGGGAATAAAAAACAAAATGAAAGTGAGAGATAAACGAATGTCAGTCCTGTTTGTATCTTCTCCTGGTTTTAATGTCACGATCCTAGGAAGCTTTCATCTACATTTCACGAGGAAATTGGATTCTACTTTATTCCTTGACAAAGAAATTGGTTGCTTATTATTCTGAAAGATTTATGAAGATATATTTAATTACCACATTTGTTCAATTTTTTATAAAAATGTATACTCTACTCTCAAACTCTTATAGAGTTTGTTTCAAAAATTTACACATACAAGGACGTGGATGGAAAAGTTAAAATTGATTGTATATATTTATTTGTCTATGTTTTCATGGTTATAAATTCAATCATGCTTTTTACAATATTATCAACACGTATTAATAAGAGGAGGCTTGGATAGCACAGATGGGTAGTAGGACTCGTTGAACACATTTACAAAACATAGGCAAGAACTCAACTAGAAACACAAAATGCTTTTAACATCTGAGCGATTATTCACCTTGGTAGAATCTTAAGCTATAAAATAAATCCAAATTAACAATTTTTTAGGCTTATTGGTGTTCTAGTGGTCAGAGTTATTGGCAACAAACTCAGAGGCCCCGGGATCAATCCCCGTTACTTTAAATATTTATCTGTGAAGCAGTGGGTCTAGAATGGGGTCACACTAAGCCTCATGAGTACTAATGAGGAGATACTTTAATAAAGAAGTAGCAACTCCAGTTTAGAAAACGAAGATTAATGGCAGGAGTGCTCACTGTGGTGACCACATGACACCCTCTATCCGCAAATGTTGGCAATATAATTGTTAATGGCAGCAACCGCTTGGTCGGTATAAGTCACTTGCGAACTCACACCAGGGAGCCTTATGCATATAAACACCTAATAGATTCTATTTTTACTAAGGATTATTACTATCTCATATCAAGTGATATGCTATTCTACTATTGTGGTAAGTAAAGCGATCGATTACTATTTCTAATAAAACTATATATATATATATATATATTACTCATGAAATAGTTTCTATTTATCGTATTTTTAAAAATACAGCTAATGTTGACTGTTGATTGTTCATCGATATAAGTGATTGAAGATGTTTTTTATTAGTTTTTGTTATCTTATATTTATAATTTTGTTTATGTACTGGCTGAAATATACGTAAATATAAAAAATACTATTCAGTGACATAAGTACTAGCCAGCTGATAGCTACTATTAATTTAAAACACATGACTTGTAATAACATTTCAAGCTCTTTCGAATGGAATATCTGAAATTAAGTTTTCCTATATTAATATCCCACAGGAAAACTGTGAGGTGGTTTGATAATAACCCCAAGAGTTTAGATTGTTGTTAATAAAGGGTGGGACGGAAACAATTAGACAATCCGTGCTGAGGAAAGTTATGGACAACGTGCTGAGGTTTGCTTGACGTCCGGTAGAGCTCGCCTAAGTGACATTATCTTCAAAAGTGAGAAAAAGTAATATGAAGTTTGTTTTTATTTGGATAGTGAATATTTACTTTTCAATTAAAGTTTTAATTTTCAAGTCACTAACTGTCTAATTGTTTCGGCCTCATCCTGTATATTTATTTGGAAATCTACAATTCAGGATGAAAGAAAAAATATAGGAGAGCCAAAAACAAAACAAAAAAATTATCAAGACTCATTGTAACATGTCACAAGCATGGTAGTACACAACTACCTAGCTTATGATTTACTGTAGAAAATATTTAGACCTGAGGGTCCATTGGAGTATACACTAACAAAATGCATTCCTAATAACAGTAACTATCACTAATTTGACATATCTATAGCTTGTTGTAGCAAACTGATAAACATGCTTACTTTCCTTCTGTTAAACGCCCTAACTTTTATCTAATTGGATTTTTTTTTACATCCATTACTGTTTCCAGCCTGTGGCCTGGGTCAGTTTTTTATTCAAGCCATATATTTTCCATTACCAGCCTTCTAGGCCTGTCGTAGATTCATATTACTTATAATCTAACTTAATACTAGGACAGGCACAACATCCAGCCCCTAGACGTTAATTTATCAATGTGAAAGGGGGGAAACCAACATTTTACCATTTACACATTTTTCGGCCATGCCGGAAGTCACACCCGGGACCCTTGGCTCAGTAGACAGGCATGATATCAACTTAGCTAAGGTGTCGGATATATAACTGGAGATAGCTATTTTAAAACACTAGTACTAGATGATAACTATTATTATTAGGTGGACTTGACTCTTTAAAGATGATCGTTTTGTAATAAAGCCATTTTCCACTAATAAGAGGTTAACAACGAGAACGTTACATGTATAAAGGTTTTCTTTTAAATTTGATAAAATTACATTTTATAATTTCTTAAAATTATACCTTCTTTAAAACGTATTTAATAATAATAATTAATTAAAATGATTTTTATTAATATATTTCTCATTTCAAAGGTTCTTATTTCTTTAAAGGAAAACTCAAATCTATTTAAAAGAAATATCTCTCTTCCCCTCGCTAAGAAATGTATATTTATTCTTCAAAGAATACAAAGGACATATATGGTGAGCCACACAGGTCGACAATAAGAAAAGGGAAGTAAAATGTATTGGAATCTCTTAGAAGAGTGAGCAACGTGACACATTTCTAGCTCCGTGTCTCAAG
The DNA here is from genome assembly GCA_902151455.1 of Timema bartmani. Taxonomy (NCBI): domain Eukaryota; kingdom Metazoa; phylum Arthropoda; class Insecta; order Phasmatodea; family Timematidae; genus Timema; species Timema bartmani. The sequence goes on from CABFWB010001295.1 coordinate 139,264, forward strand.
TGCTCACTACCGCACACCTCCGTTTCTCAGGTTGCCTAGGCGAGGAAGAAAAAAAAATAGAGCCGGAATTTCTTTTAGCGTGAAAATATTCCCCGTTTCTTGTCGTACCGTTGTAAAACTTGTCGAGTGAGAGGTTGGTTGGGTAACTCGATACATAACCCCGCGGTCGAGAGAAGGATAGGTAAGAATTCAATAAGTCTATTTTAGATAACTTGATCTGTGCCTCGGAGAGAAATAAATACAACCAATGTTTTATTCGCTTCTTCTTGTGTAGAGTGCAGACGTTTCTTTACACACAGGGTTGGTAGCAATCAAATACATGGATAGATTGAACATAAGAGTGTGTGTGGTTCTATGAAGATTATTAACTTGTTTCCTTGCAAATCTTTGTTTCACATCAAACACTCATGTATTTGAAAGACACATGTGAAGATAATTACAACTGTTTAAATGACTCGTATTCAAGAAAACATTCTAAGGTTGATTTAATTCGGAGCATTTTAATATTAAAAAGAGAATACGATTAATTGAACGCCTCTTTCATCTAATGGTCAGAGCTCCTGGTTACAGATCTATATATCCCAGGTTCGATCCATGGTGGTTTAAAAAATATATATGTGAAGCCTTGGGTCTGGAACAGGGTCAAACGCAGCCTCATGAGGACAACTGAGGAGCTACTTGAATAAAGACCTGACAGATCTGCTTTAGAAAACTGAGATGAATGGCTGGAGGCCTCGTTGTTCTGACAAGATGACACCCTATATAATAAAATGTTGGCACTATCATCACTAATGGCAGCTGTCACTTGGTCAGTGTAGCTCGCGTTTGGGCTCGCATCATAGAATTTTTTGATGATCAATTAGGATTAGTTTTGATACACTCCCAATATAGATTACAGAGGAACTTAGTTAATTACATTCACTTAAATAAATACATGGCTCTTTGATGCTGAGAAAATCATAGAGTCACATTCTTTCTAGCCTTAAAATTAATCTTATTCTTGCTACAAAATGACAAAGTTTTCCAAACACACATGGATATTGGTTAATAAATTTTTTAAACATTAATGAGTGGTGACTTAATATAGTTTCTTGCTTAGCTCATCAATTTGTGCAATATCAATGGTCAACTGCTTGCATAATCTTAGTTAAGAATGTTACCATAAACAAGTTCAATAAACCAAATATATCGTTTGGCACATTACAATTTACTTCACACTATGCAAAAGTTAAAAATTAATCAAAAATAAAGTTTAAAAATTATTTTGACAATTTATCAACTGTTACATTATAGAAAGAAGAAGTTATAAAACGTTGAATTAATATAAAATTTTGAATAGCTGAGGTTAAGAAATAAATTTCATTCCTTATCTGACATGAACTAATAATTATGGTTTTCTCATAAGCCAAGAGAATTAATTCAACTCGGTCAATTTCAGTTCATCTAATCTTATCTTCAGACTCCCTCAAGAACATTAGGAAAGATATTTTAGGGGATTTTAATCACTGTTTCATTAATAAGAACATTTTATCTACATGATGTTTAATCCGCATGTTTACCAATGCAATTGTTTCAAATTACTATGATCATATTACTATATTTGACAAACATCTAGATAGTAACTCAATCTTTCAAAATTTTGTAAAATTATATTAAAATTCTTCATTTAGACAGCTGCCATTGATTCATGGAATAAATAAACTTGTTTGGCACAATGACAAAATAGGGTGTATATTCTCACCCAGGGTTCACGAAATATTTGAGGGGATTCACAAGAAATATTACGTAATGGTCGATACTTTTATTTTAAAATGGAGTAAGTGTTTATTTAAGTGAAATTCAGAAACTTTGCAAGGAGATCATATTTATCTTATTTTCTCTGAAAGATAATTTGACGGACTATACTATGACCTTCTCCTCTAAGATAGGCCAAAGTGGAATCATGCAATGTCATCCATGCCGCTACCAAACCATATTAGACGAGATTTACGCCTCAGTATTCGTCCTCACTGATATAATATAATATAATATAATATAATATAATATAATATAATATAATATAATATAATATAATATAATATAATATAATAATAATGACATAATTAATATAATGACCTTGAGGTTTGTTAAGTATGAAAATTAAATATTTCCCAAATTAAATATTTGACCTGTTAAATATTTCTCTTACTTTAATACATAATTAAATAATATAAAATCAGTTCTTTTTAGTTCATATGAGGGAAATTAAATAGTCTGGAAATTTCGAGATATTCATAAAAATTATTCTTGAGATGTTAAAGTTTGATATCTCCTGTGTAAGGGATTATAACCTAGCACTCTACATGGCTAAATATTGTGTCCATAATTACGTGTGCGGGCGTTACCTTTTAATCCCCCAATAGATTATCAAATAATTTGCCCAGCAAAGGCTGTTTTAACAACATATTAACCATATTGCACAACAGCTTACACTAGGGGGCCTATATATTGAGCTGTTTTAGTTCTGTTGTGCTAAACTTTACACTATGTACGGGGCTGTTTGAGTTATGTTGCAAAACACTTCACACTATATACGGGGCTGTTTGAGTTCTGTTGCACAGCACTTTACACTATTTACGGGTGTGTTAGAGTTCTGTTGCACAACACTTTACACTATGTACGGGGGTGTATGGGACTGTTTGAGTTTTTGAGAAATAATTTGGATCATGTATGGGACTGTTTAAGTTCTGTTTTCCAACAGTTTTCACCATGTTTAGGGCTATTTGAGTTCTTTTGAGAAACAGTTTGCACCATGTGTGGGTCTGTTTCAGGTATTATGAATCATTAGCTTCCGCTAATTTGTTTAAATTTGTGAAGGACGCTTAATATATGTAAATGGAGCTCTGAATTTAAAAAAAGCTTTATAAACAATTCAGTATCCTACAAGGTAACCTCTATAACTGATCCTTCTCATTTCATTTTTGAGGCCCATAAAATATTATATTTCTGCCAAATTTTGAATTTCATACTTGAAAACTAAAAGATGGTTTATTAGGCCTGCCTTTAAAAGTATTATGTTTTCTTTCATAATTCGGTAGTTGAATAAGGTAGGAATTTCGCGATGAGGCCGCGCAAGAGTATATAAAGCAAGTAAGAGTGAAAGGGAAAAAGTTGCGGAATAAAAGTGTGAGAGTACAATTTGAAAGATTGCTGAGGGGGAAATTAACTTTACAATAGAATGAATGGAATGTTGAAATAATTGCTAATATATAGATAGTGCTTAGAAAAGAAAATAAGATGCTATAGTTGAGTATGCGAAAGATGTGTGTGTATTTGTGGTGGTGGGAAACTTATAAAGAGTTGCATGGTGAAAGATGTTGTGAGAGAAAAGAAAGACGCACATGAAGGGATCGTGGAACGTATACAAAGAGAAAGAGAGATGAATTCAAAGAAAGGAGTAAAGAAGAGTAAAGAGTAAATGAGATTAAAATAAAGAAAATGAATGCAGAATTATTTTCAAGGCTATAAGCTGTTCTGTGAGTGGTTAGAGAGAACAAAACAAGGAGTGCAACAAAAGACCTATGGGACTCTGAACGAACGTGGCAGGATTATCTGGGATGAAAAGAATATAAGTGATTGAAAGTGGGAGTATTTTGAGCCATTGTGTGATGAAAACCATGATAAAGTAGCATAAAATAGGTAAAATTCTATGATTAGGGAAATAATTAACAAGGCTAAAGTGTTAAAAGTTACTATGCAAGTGATAAATAATGGCAAGGCTGCAGGGGTTGATGGGATCACACGTAAGATGCATGTTGGGGCATGGTACTACTTGCCAGATTGCGTGGTTACGCAATGTATGTGCTGGGGTATCAAATGTTCCTAATGACTGGAAGAATGCAGCCATTGTTCCTTTGTACAAAGGCAAAGGCCGTATGAGTGAATGTAATAATTATGGGGTAATTAGTTTGTTTAGTATTCTAGGCAAAGTTTTTGGGAGAGCTCTAATCGAGAGGAAGCGTGAACAAACTGCGGACAAATTTGTGGTTTGCAATGTGGTTTCACGACAGGTAAAGAGGCTGCATGGACCAGATATTTGAATTGCAACAAGTTATTGAGAAATGTATGGCAGTAAGGAAGAAAAACTATTGTGCATTCGTTGATGTAGAGAGATTATACGATTGGGTGAATAGGAATGTGTTATGTAATGTTTTTAAATAGTATGATGTTTAATCATGGTCATTAAATTAATTATCAATTATGGTGGTTTATGATGCAAGTAAAGCGTGCGTTAGAGTGGATTAAGTTTTGAGTGAATGATTTGAAATTGAGCAGGGTGTTAGCCAATATTTTGATACGCTCCATGGTTAATTTATGTATTCATGGATAAGTGTATGAAGAATGCTTGTGGAGTTGTGGTTAGTGTACAAATGAACAAGATGAATGTGAGAGTGATGTTATATGCAGATTATGCCGTATTATTGACTGAGAATCAAAGTGAGCCCTGCAGAATCATTTAATTGATTAATATTGTGAAAGGCAGAATGGATCTTCGTATAAATGTTTCCAAAATTAACATGATAGTTTTTGATAAGGAAGGATTAGGAAATGATTGTCAGCTTAGTATAAATGTAGAACTGTTTCAACAAGTGAATAGTTTTTTGTATCCGAACAGACTGTTCTGCAAAAATCGAAGGATAGATTTTGAAATTGACAGATGGGTGAATACATCTCAGAGAGTAGATTGATGTGTGTGGATTATTCCAAAAAAGAAGTATCGAGAAAGGCAAAGCTGCCAGAATGTAAACATTGTTTTATGAATGTGAAGCGTGGGTTTGTCAGAAGAAACATAAGAACATGGTGAATGCAGTTGAAAATAGATATATAAGATATTAATGTGGAAAAACTCGTATGGAACATTCAGTAATAAATATGTGCTGAAGGAGTGTAGTTTGAAAGAGAATCCAATAGGTCAATATGAAGGAAAAGTCTGACGTTGGTTTGAGCATGTTGAGGGGATGAGTGTGGATCGAGTGACGAGGTAAATATTTGAAGAAGGTAGAGTGTGTGAATAAAAATGAAGGGGTAGACCATGTAAGAAGTGACTAAATGTGGTAGACGAATTTGTGAAAAAGAGAAACGTTAAGAGTATTAGGATAAAAACCATGTGTGACTCAGTGTATTGATTTTGAAGAGAAGGTAGTATGCAAGATTAAGGAAGTGTTGAGAAAGTTATTTAGGATGGATTAGTTACCGATTTGTTTTTGAGGTAGACCTCTATGCACAGTTTCTTGCCTACCTCATAAGGGAACGGTTTATGTATATATGTACTCGTTTGTATGTATGTATGTATTTATGTATATATGTATGTATTTATTTATGCATGTATGCATCTATCTATGTATGTAAGTATGTATGTATCTATGTATGTATGTATTTATGTTTATATGTATGTATTTATGTTTATATGTATGTATGTATGTATGTATGTATGTATGTATGTATGTATGTATGTATTTATGTATTTGTGTATGTATGTATGAATGTATGTATGTATGTATGTATGTATTTATAAATCTGTCAGATTTTAAAGTAAAACATACTTAAGATATACCTGTGAGGGCAAAAACATATCTTGTTCTTTTGTCAAACTGTGTGAATTAGTTTAATATAGGTACAGGCTTTACAAATCAATTGCTTGAAATAATATTTAGCCTATTTTCTACTATGATCTAAGTAATTACTAAATATTAACTTACCTACACTGTAGATCTGGATAAGGTGCAAAACGGAACAAAAACTTAAATTTCTAGCAATTATTCCACACCATCTGATTTAGAAATATCGGTGCTCAATAGAAAACTGTTTAGCATAGTATTATTATGAGTTATGACAGTGTAACCTTTAGTCAAAATATTATATGTAACTTGGGAATATTAACACAATATAAACAAACTAATATTTTACAGTAATAATTGAAAAACATGCTCTTACTGCTTGAACGGGAAATCTGTTCCTACAAAGACATTAATTTTGATTTTACAATTAGCTTTTTGAGGCAATAATTTTATTTACCCCTTTTAATTTAATTATATTATATTATTAATATTAAATTACTGGAAGTTTTATTCTTTCTTGTGACCCGCAAAATCTTAAATAATTGCAATTCTTTAATGTCCATTTCTCATCATAGACTTGCAGGGATTTTGAAATGGTGAAGGCTACGGGGTTAAAATATTGACGATTCTAAAAGGAACAGTAACTTATATAACCTAAACGTGTGGTAATATGTGGTTCTAGAAAAATACTGTAATTTATAAATTTTTGAAGGTACAGACAAAATAACAACAATTCAGCCCATTCCTCACCATATTACCTCACCAGAAAGACGTGTCACTGTGTCAGTTGCAATGTTTTATTATATTTTAATACAATATCTCAGTCCTTAGTATAACATAATAGTCATAGGTGTGGCTTTACGTGTAACATTTTAACTATCTCAAAACTATGTTTGGATGCGATTGTTATATAAAAATTAATAGTAGTTCAAATGAATTTTTAATACTTAATAATGAACAAAGAGCCTTATTTGAATATAACACTATTTTAATAACCATTAAATATCAATTCATCCCAACCACTATAGAACTTAAACAAGTGAGTAGTCTCAACAATTAGAATATTGCCCTTCAAGAGAAATGAACTAGTAGCCCAAAGGTCTTAAACTCACTAACCTGCCCCAAAAAGCAGCTACGCAACGATTTTACTTCACAACGTGGCATCTAAGATTTACATCAAAGACACCCCTTCGCATTGAAACACAATTTTGAGATGGGCGGCATGATTACATATTTAACGACATACCCACCATCCCTAAATTGTAAATATCACAAATTATCGGCTTCTACAAGTTAATATAGTCGATGTGTGAGTAGTAGATTAGATCTGTAAATAAATTGTAAGACACAATCGTAAAAAATCTCCCATATAGTCTATTATTGTCTGTGAAAAAATTTCTAAATTCAGTTTTCAGTAAGCTATGACTTTTCCTCAGAAAACCAACGTTATTTTTACAACGATGTGAAACAATATTCAGACATACATTTTAAACAAATTTGCTAAAGCCATTTAAAAAGAATTAAGAAATTTCAATTTCTAGTCATAAATAAACTTATCTTAGGCTTAGAAGTTTAATTTTTCGGGAAAATCAGGATACATTCTTACTTATCATGTAAAACATCACCCCATTTTAAAACACAACTTAGGTGTCTTTTAAAAAAATAAATTATATTCTAAAAAATAGACATTATTAATATATAATTATTCAAAGGGCTTGAATAAAAATTAGAAATATCCGATATAACACTTAAATATCTCAGTTGAACAACAACTATTAATCGTTCCGGCATTATTCCTAGCTACAGATTTACATTTGGATGGACAGACTGACAGGTAAAGAGACCGACCTAATTGTAAAACCTACCATTTTTGGATTCAGGTCTTATAAAATGTCAAGATTCATCAAAATCATAAGCTTAGTACATTTAATTATTACAATACTTTAATTATACTATGCAGTTTTTATAATTTAAATACATTGTTTTAGAAAAATTATAGCAGAACTAGGAATATTATATTAATACAGACAGAAAATATTTTGAAATTCTGTTTAGCAAACAAATCCTGTGCATAGTGTCAAAATATACCATTCCCTTGAGTAATAAATCATGAAAGGGCAAAATACGGGGAAAATAGTTAAACGCATTAAATTAGGTAGACAAAGGGTTTTAAGGTTAATTTTCTTGACTCTAGAATATATTATTTCATAGCTTCAGGTTCTACAACAAAATATTATGTTTACCATTTTATATCAAGTTTTAAATTGGTTTGTTCCTTAAAAACATATTATATTTTCGATTTTTCTCTATAGATTTTTTTAATGTTTGGGAAAATGTTGTCAGATTAATTGCGTTTTATATTTCACGATGTGCTATGTAAATTTTAGTCACGCTGTTAGCACTCCAGACTCTTAGCCTGTAGGCTGCAAATACGCATGACTACAGGTAGACACATTCTTCCCGATAGGTCTATTGTAAAAGACTAGACCACTTTTTGAATAATACGAATTTCTAATACTATTTTAATTATACTTGACAAACTAATATTCGTATTTATATCACTGTATTTTGTAATTTATTTTAACACACCAATATGTTAGTGTAAGTTACTAAATTTTTTACGTCGTCCTTAACTACCACTCTTACTATCTGTTTGCCTGAGTATATCTGCATGAATAAAAAAAAAAGTAAAACTGTAGTAATTCTCCAGAGCTTTTAAGAAAATTAAAATAAGTACCTACTTAATATTGATACTAAATAATGTTTTTTTATCGTAATTATGTTATAAATAATAGGCATGGCCTATCCACCAGCTTTGAAAGGTTATGAACTCAAATGTTGTATTTATATTGTTATTTATTATTATTAATCATTGTATTGACACTACTAGTTCTAGATTTCTATAATTTGATTTTATTCATAAAAGTAAACATAAACTTAGAGATGTATTTAAGAAGAACCTTATTATTAAGAACATTCTATTTGTTTTTTGGTGAATTCTTCACAAAATAATTATTATGACTAACACTAACCTAACTCATATCTTATTTTTCCACTTAACTATTATTTGGTTTCGAAATTGGTTTTATTGTAATCTCTTGTACTGTACACAAAGATAGTGTACTTCTTATGTTTCAAGCCATATGTGTTTTGTATTTTATTGGTGTTTGCCTGTGCCGGGTAGGTATCTACTGTTGATTAATACTTTAATAAAGAAAAAATAATACAATAATATAAATGAATTTACTTACTATAATATTAATATAGACTTGATCACAATTCCTAGATAAATAAAGGCACACAAATTCATATATATATATACACAATAATATGATTAAAAGTTTTAAAAAATATTGAAGTCTTTTAGATATCTCAATCAGAATGTAAGCTCAATGTTAGTTGATTTATTAAATACACGGCCTGAGGGCTAGTCAACCATATAGCCAATTTCTCTATAGTCATGAATAATTAACCCGAATTATTCAGTCTGACCATTTCAATTTGACAAATAAATGCTTGATAATGGAATATTATTTAGTTTTTTAAATGCCAGCGATTTAAATCAGAAAACGCCTAAAAAGCTCAATTATTAGGTTAAAATAATATTTTTTTTAAACAAACAACAATATTAAGTGGCAATTACATAAGATATTGGTATTTTAGCACACTTATTAAATTATATGAACATATTTGTCCATCAAAAATTTATTGATATAAATATACATATTAAGATGATTGATTTAATTTAAAGTAATAGTTAATGGTGGATCTATTTTCCCAATATATTTATAGTCCTATACTCGACAACATTATTACTTAACCTAAAATATATAAGGATTTTAACTTTAGAGAGTAATAGCCGTTTCACACGAGCGTTTCCTTGTCGCACGTGTCTTCTACCTTCATGTAAGCTCTACCGCACGTTTGGTCAAGATACATTGTCCCAAGCGAGTCCTTTCACACGATCAACGTGCGATTGGTCAAACGCGTGACGTATGGATTCCAACGCTCTTTCCTCAACGTTTTCTCGGCGGTTGGCGATGGCGGCATTGCTCAGCATCAAATAAAGATAAGGAAGACATTCACCTGTAAGGTTGCTAATGTGTTTTTTCAGTTGTTATTTTGCTCTCTTGGTGCAAGTTCATGCCTGAGTCTTCATCCTCTTGCTCCTCACCCATCCCAGCCTTTGGTGGCTGAAAGCCGGGAAATTTCGGCTGTAGTAACAGCTGCTCTCATGTTGGTATCACTTATTGAAATGTCGAGGCGTATGGTAATCAGTAGCTTGTAAAATGATGAGAAGGACACTCGAAAATAATAGAAGAGTTTAGATGTATGGCGTCTTAATTCATCAAATAGCAGGTGAAACGCACCCTCAGTCAATCGCACACTGTTAAATGGGTGAACCCAATCTTTGATTATTTTATTCTTTGTTCTATCTTCAGTGTACATTATCAAGCTACTGAATGTTCTGTGCTAGAGTTTTTTTCTCTATACGTCAGCAAACCATGTGGTAGTAATCATTTGTGTGAAAAGACTCAATAATCAATACACGAGATGGACCTTGCTCACGTTAGTAGATACGTGCGACAAGGAAACGCTCATGTGAAACGGCCCTAAGGACCGCTTATGACAGCTGTGTACATCATAAGACTATTACAGGGGGGCAGCTAATAAGCCAGTTATAAAGGTCATAATTGGGGTGATGGTGGTAATGAAAAATCATATTTTTATTCTAGACTTGATTTAAATTATTATCAAGATTATAAACAGAAATTTTGATCTTCCTTGATAAAAAATTGTGTTTTAATTTAGAATATAAATGCAAACATAGGTTTTAATATATTTAAGGCATATTTTACCAAATTTAAAGTATACTGCATTCTTAATAATTTTACAAAACAAATTTATTATTATCAAAAACAAAATTCCATGTGTTAAAAAATGGTATCAAAGTATTGATGTAATGAGTAAATTATTTTGCAATGGCTAAATAAATACATTTATTTTTTATGTAGTATATTTTTTAAATATACTTTTCATTCCAAATTTTCCGGTAATTTTGCTCAATGGAAAGGACACGCCATCTACCCAGACAGATTAAACAATAATCCTGTCTTATTAACTATACCATAGTGGAATAATCTAAGGTTATCTTCCATAGTATAAAAAGGGTATATTTAAAAAAGACATAAATAAATTTTAAAATAAAATTTCAATTTTTTAGAGCATCTTACAACATTTTGAGGGCATATTTTCACTAATATTTTATGTTTTATGATGTCACAAACATTCGACTTCTAATAGTAGCTAGAACTTCTAACACTAAGTCGGGTTTCGTTAGTATGGTGGCAAGGCTCATAGATTGGTTATTACTCCTTATTATAATAGCTAGTACAAATCCATCGTGGAGATTAATCCCTATATTACCCTACAAAGTGGGGATTGCTGAAACTTGCATAGCAATAGTAAAAATAATAGAATTGTTTATTTATCTAAGAAACAAGAGAACATTTAATGTTAGAAAAATACGTTTCGATAGCTAGTGTAGTGTTTGTATGCTTGTATTCAATTTTGGAGCTTGAAAAGCTAGTCCTTACGTTTGTTTACACAATTCTTGGTAAGCTATTTGAGTGGTCCTATAAGTTCCTCATTAACGAGTCTAAAATGGTAAAATTCTGGTTGGAAAGTATGATTATAGCTTATAAATAGTTTTTCTATATTCTAAACATTGCACAAATTCTTACTGGATAAATTACATTCTAGCCTGAAGAATGTGGTCAGTAAGACACTGAAAGGTTTTACCTTTCTTACAGCCAGAGATACACTTGTATCCTCTGATGATTAATTATTATATGGCTTGTGAATAATTGTAATATAATAAGTTACTTTTATTGATTTTATCAGCCATAGGATGTCTTGCAAAATATATTTTTTAGGAGTTATTGTTTGACGTATGAATGATAAATAAATGTATATTTAATAGTTCTTGTGTTTTGTAAGTTACCTACCTAATATTGTATGAAAATCCCTTTATATTTATACCAGCCATTTACACCTGCCATAAGTGGTAACAACCTGATTATAGAAATGCTTTAGTTGTTTTTTAACTGGTAGCTTCAATCCCTTTCATAGATGAAATCTCAAAATATGTTCATAAGTGGTAATGAGCGTATTATAAGTTCTAAACCTCAAACCTCTTGAGAGTGAAAGTGAATATAGAGCAAACAACAATCTTATAATACCCCCTTAAAAGTTGAGCTTGTAAGTGCTTACTGTGTTCTATAATCTTCTTAGAGAACGTAGCTTATACTTTAAGTTGGTATTCTACCCACAAACCACAAAAAAACAAAGCATTCATGTTGAAGTGAAGTGAAAACATACAATTTAAACTTTAAAAATAAATAGGTACTGTCAAATTTAAGGTTTTATAAATAAATATATATACTACATTAATTCACTTTTAGGGGATCATTAATAATGTTAATTTATAACTTTAAGAAACTCAACCATATTTAACAAGTCTTGATTAGTTTTATGTTCCTACACTTAATAACATTTGGGGTTTGGTTTCTTAAAACCTAAATTTTATTGAATCATATCGGGACTCTTCCAATTTGACTATCCATTTTTCACTTTGGTTTGACTAATATGTGAATCCGACTAATTAGCTAAGTTATTAGAGCATATGAATACTTAGTTAAAGTTTTAATTTTTATTCCTAAGATGACTGAATAATGTATCCTATGTGAAATTAAAGTTTCCCCTTTTAAATGGTTAAATTACAATAACTATTGTGAGACTAGGTATTTAGTATGTCCTATAGTCAGATTAAAGATTGATGTCACCATAGAAAGTGCAGATTATGTACCCCAGATAAGATGTATATGTACATTTTTTTTAGAGTCTGATGAACATGGCTAAGGTCAACATAAAATAATTTTAAATTGGTAATTTGTTTGCATGTTTTCCTCTTATAGCTTTTGAAATATTTGCCAGATCAAAGTCAAATTGGCTATATTAACGGTTCCCAAAGCTACCCCTATGGTTTGTATTTATTATACTATATCGGGCCAACATTTAATACTTATCGAACTTGATAACCAAATACAATTTCGTCCACAATTAATTTTTGTCTGAATTATATATACACCTACTCTATGGTATTAGGAACGCAAAAGTTCATTGCCGCACTTACAAAAAGTACGCCATCTATCTCTATCTTTAGCTAGCTCTATCCAGTCCACCACATTACACCCTCTCTCTTTCAGGTTCGTTATAATGTTAACCTTCCTTCTGCTCCGAGTTACTCTCAATGGTCTTTTCTCATTGGGTTTACCAGTCAGTACCCTGAACATGTGACGAATAGTTCAGGCATCAGCGCGCAACCAGAGCCGACCAAGCAGGCAAACTAAGCGGAGTGACTGTTGGTTCCTTTTTATTTCACGCGCGGTAACATCGAACATGTTTCCGTGGAAACAAAAGTTGAGCTGGTCCACACGCTTGTGTGCACGACAAAACAAACGTTGCAGCCTCTAATTCTGGTGGTGCTAACTAACTAACTTACTAACTAACAAACTAAACAATGGAACAATCTGCTTCTCTCCTCCTGTGACGGGTCAACAGACATGTACGATTCTGGAGTGTCATATGTGGTTTGGGATCTGCCTGCTAGAGGTAGCAATAATGTCTCATCAGTACGAAAAGGTCTCAACGAATATAATAAAGAGATATATTTAAAACAATATTCTTAAAAATACACTACGTGGAGGAGTTACGTTGAATATTTTAATTTAAAGAATCACAAATTGAAGACAAATTGACGTATTTGTTTTTTGTATGAACATTGTTACAAGTCTTTAATAATATTTAAATAATTTATTAGAGCCCATTATAAATGAACTAGAATGAATGAATTGAAATACAGGCTACCTTTTCTGGGGTTACACTTGTTCTAATAATCTGTAATAACATTATTTTTTTTTTACAAATACACTTTCCCAAACAGCTTCAATCTCTCGATATCTTGAATTTTTCTGTGGTGGTGAAGGGTCAAAAAATGAGTTTTTTTGTAAATGATATGTAATAAAGTACATTCCTGTGAATTCTAAGCCTTCAAAAGGTTAAGTTGTATTCCTTTTCTTTTAATTATCATTAATCCATTGGTATTGGTAAACATTGCCATTGGAACTGATATTTAGGTTCCGGTTTCTCACCCAGGCTATAAATATAGTTTGCAGTAACCAAGGGCACCCCAACGAATAGCACGGGCCAAAACCCGTTGCTAGGGGATGTTGCTATATGCATCAATATGATGTTGTGGACTCTCAATTTCTCACATTTCTTTTTGTTGTATTCATTTTATACACTTGCATTTAGTTTGATCCTTTTAATAAACAGGTGTAAATTGACCAAATTAGTTTCTTATTCCTCTTAAGTCCACAACCAGAAGATTGGTTTTATGCCATTTCTATAGATCTGGAGATAGGAATTCAAATCCCTTCGGCTGGTTAGTGATTTCTGCACCATCTGGTATAGATTCTATATACAAGGGGAGTTCAGAAATTGTTGTGGTTCTTCGTTGCCTTACACATTGAACTTCTATTAGTGCGCACGAAAGCGTCAACACATTTTGATGTAAAAGTATTTTCATATTATTATCAGAATTATTTTACATGCCATATTTGGCATGGAATCGACAGATTTACTTCCCCTCCGAAGAAAGTTTCTCTACGGATTATTATCGCTTAAAGAAAGTCCATAGACCTCAGCTGGGTTTGAAAGCACAAACATCGGGTCCTGAGGCGAGTACTTTACCCGAAGATCACTGAGGTGTCAAATTTAATTATAAAAACTTATTTATTTTAACTTACCTATTTTAAAACATGTCTACAATTAAGTTTCCAGGATTCTTTATTTAACATATACAATTTAGAACAGTGTTTTTTTATTTATAAAATTCCGACATTATTGGGATTTGAACCCAAGTGTTTCAAAAGTCATATTTTAAAATGGCGTCACTCAGTGCTACTAATCATGTGTGAGGTGTAACACCAATGTTTCATTAAGCACGATGCTGAAACAGCAGACACAAAAACCGCAGAAGGGAAGTGTAAGTATGTTATTGTAGTTGCGTCAGTGAGGAGTTTTTCTTCCTTTGTCATGTAGTGTCAACAATGTACTACGTACTGCATTGCACGATTGTATTATTTTCACTCAAAACCATTTCAGTTAAAGGTGTGAAAATGTCATTGGTTGTTGTTACATTCCTTTTATGCCGAGCTAATGGACATTAGCTCACACAATTATGAGGCTTTGTCACTTTTTTAGTAATCGACAACGTGTCATGATCTACGGTGGAGTTTGGACTTCCCATGGCCTACCTGAGACGGTGATTGTATTTTGAGATCATCGCTAATGAGCTTCATTTAATTAACATGGAGTGGTAAAACACTACAAAAAATGTAATGTTAAAAAAAATCTGTTTCGTATCTCCTCTCTCTTTCTCGGCTCATTACGCATGCGCCTATCCCCTGTCTGGCACCCACCCTTTCGAGCGCTCTAGCCCTGATACGTGGTTGGTTGAACTAATCTTCTTTCCCCTTCCTTGTTTGGTCTCAATCGGGGAGTTTATTTAATATGTTGTACGAGCTTAATTTAATACAGAACATCTTACAATTTACTACTAGTCGGGTTAGTATCTGTTATTTTCTACGTCCATACTACAGCTGATCAACAGAGCCGAGCCAGGATGCTATGGCGTCCGATGGAGTTACAGCTCGGGTTCGCTTGTGGTAGCGTCCCGCCACACCAAGTTTATGAACATCAATCTGTCAACTATCGGCGCACTTCAAGTACACACACTATACTATCGTCGGGACTAGAATGGTGTAATCCCTGCATGAATAACTGTCTAGTTGCAGTCAGCGATTGTGCTGACTTTATTGTTATCTTTTTGTCAAGCCCTAGTCTACGTTTTGGTTTGTATTTGGTGTACGCTTAGCGTTGTACCTTATATAGAGACATTTAATTTATATTTTGGTGAGCTACGACTATGATTATTGTCAGGCCTGCAAATTTACAGTTTATAGCGAGTTTGTTTCCCTCTGAATCAATCGCTTGTGTTATTGGTGTCTATTTATTGTGGGCTGAGTTTAATTATTTTGCCTTTTGATACTACATGAGTCAGCTAGGGCTAGTTAGTTCTGTGAGCTAATACCATTTATGGAAACCTAACTTACTTGTATTGCAATTCATAACATGCGGCTTATTCGTTACTGTGAGAATTGTTTGGTTACACTAAGAAGTATTAGCTGTTGTTAGTGAGGCTTAGTCGCTCATTAGCGTTAGATTCATAATGATGCTACGCTCCCCGTATGATTGCTGGGGGAACGTCAGAATACTGTAATCGGGAGTTGCTATTTGTAGTTAATGACCTAATTGGATCTATCGGCCCTCTTAATGGCCTTCTTTGCCCTATGTTGTCTAGTCTTCTACTTTTGACTCTACATGACATGGAATGTCCACACGAGACCGTAACACCTCGCAGACTTGTTTGTATCTGTTACCCTTTAGACGGGTTCTTTAAGACGACTACTTGTTAATGTTAGACTTCAAATGTACCCCTTTATAATAAAATTTGATCGTGAGTGCAGTTATGGTCAACCAAGGCTGTAACTGCGATGTCCTAATTGGGACTTATTAGTCCCAAAATACTGGGACGTGGTTTGCACCTCCTTATTATGGCCTTGACGATCATGCTTTATATGTTTTCGTATCAAAAGGGACTAAATTACCTGTTAGTTAAAATGCTCTAGTCCCAGTGTCTTAGATGTATTTAGGTAATTAAGAGTAGTATGAGTTAACGTGCATACCTAAGTGCACAACCTTAGTATATCACACAGGCTGTGGTTTTAGTCTTTTATAAAGTAAACTCAGTCATCTTCCTTTATGACACCTGTTGACTGGTCAATTCCTTGCAGACAAGAAGTTGTCTTGATTTATTTGTTAATTATTGAATTACTAGAAGCTAATCACAAGTGCTGTTAATCAAGGGTATCTATCATTATCTCATAAAGCTCTATTTATAGGCCTCTTTAAATTGGCCATAATGTTTGTAGCCTGCTGTATAATATCATACTATTCTCTAATTTAGATTCAGTGATTCTCAAATATATTTAATTAACAAGACAATCAAAACCAACTAAACAATCCATATGTATGTTTATGTGCTTTCCTTTGTTTCAATTTAATAAATTTCTGTAACGATTGTATTTAATCCTTTGTATTTATGCTACCCTCCTTAAACTATTAGGGCGGGCTCACTTTGATATAAATTGAAATATATATATAAATTGAAATATGTTAATTTATATATATATATATATGTATAGTATATAGTATGAAATAAATTTAAGTATATCCAGGCATACTTTGGGATGGATTTAAATATATGTGTGTATGTGTTTACAAAATATTAATGCCTTATATTTTAAAATTTTTAAAATAAAATTAACCTTAAAGTGTATAAATATTAATAAAAATAAAAAACAGACACCCCTATGCTGGAGTTTTTACCGAATGTGTTTTTAGACGATGATGTTTAGAAATATGACCTTAACTTACTGCAAACAACCTTTTGTCCCCTCTCGCGTCTAAAGTAAAGATCCGACGCAGCTGCTTCTTTACTCTTTCAGGCTTCATTAGTTATTGAGTGAGGTTCCGTGTCAACCTCGAGTGCAGTGACCTTGTTCCCTTGTAGAGTGGGTGGTATGGAGATGGGGGGATGTCCCGAGAGAAACCATCACAAATCACTAGCCAAAGATCACTGTATCTACGTCTAATTTGTACAAGTTGGCATCCTATATAGCATTATAGCTAAAGAGATCACTCAAAGTTAAATAAAAAAATTTCATGAAGTCGATTGGCCCTTTTCTTTGGCGTGGAAGTGCAGAGCCATGCGAACAAACGGTTATCTTCAAGAATTTTTATTGTTTTGCAATTTTCTTTTTGGAAAAGATTTGCTCAAGAATAGAAGCATGTTGCTTAAGTTATACGTTTTATATAAACACCACCTCTATTATATTAACAGTGATCAAATATCTATAAAATTGATATTTTTCAATAGAAAACTGCCTGCTTGGTAACACAAATTAAGAAAATGTAATAATTAATAAACATCGATACATTATCTTGGAAGGGATGTTGAAAATATTAACATAAACATTTTACTCGTTCTCGAGGAAACTGATATTTCCCAACGTATGATATTTCCACAAGACCTGTCCGGGAGTTATCTCCATCTACGTTTTCCATGATCAATCTGTTTTTGTTGGCGCTGAAGGATAATTTGGTCGGTTGTGAAGCCATGCCACGCCTTTCACCCTCCCGCCCACCATCCCACAAAATAGGTTTTAGACTTGCACTCTACAGGGCTAAGGGCCTCAAGATTATATTTTAGTTCTTGTTGTGCTATCACATATACTTACTATTGGCCTATGGATAGGTAAATTATAATTTAGAGGAAATTTACCAGCACTTACATGGAAGTAGATTAGTAACCTTTTATGTTAAAAACACCTCAGAACACTCGGGAAAGAATCTAAACCTTAACTGCCTGTCTTTGGCAAACCAGACTTTATGAGACTGTCACAAAGCATGCAACCCTCCCCCTTCTATCGCTGTGGGGTTGCGTTTGATGAGGTTTTGTGTTTTTTTTAAATCAAGTTGAAACTTCCTCTTATTTTTAATGACTATATTACTGTAGACATATTTTGATGATACCATATCACTGTGTTAATTCTTATCAGTAGTGGCTTTTTGGTTGTTGTAAGGTTAAACCAACCTGACGGGACTGGACTTGTAAACATTCAATACCCATTTTGCCAACTAGATTGAGAAATATCTAGTTAAGTTACATCATATGGACTTAACATGACCACAACCACAAGCCAACCCTTTGTTATATATAGGTCCGTAAAATGTATATAATCAAGATTTGGAGTTCAGTGAAACCTCATTTACCTGAACTGCTTGTTTGTTCGCAAGCAGTGTTTTATTTTAAAGGAATGGCCTTATTATTTTTTCTTACTACCACCGCGTCTTACGATTTGAGCTATACGCTTAACCAATAGACATAGAAATTTGAAATTTATTATTAAGGATACTTTCAAGAATTGGGCTATATGTTTTTTTTTAGGAGTTTTCAAATTTAATCCCATATTAGGGAGGGAGGGTCAGAAATGTGTTCGACAGACTGATTCACTGATAACTGTATTTTATCAACCACATGGCCTGGAAATTAAAAAATTTGCTTGACGGGAAGGTAACGAGATCAACGCCTATAACCAGAAAAATCTAAAATTGGGAAATTTCAAAATGTGGCTCAAGAAAATGGCAGGCTTATAATTTAAAAAATCCTTTCAGATGAGGTAGAAAATTAAAATTTGTTAGAAAGGTAGAGATACAACTTAAAATTTTAAAATAAGAAATTTCAAAGAATGAATGGGATAAAAGGGGTTGGTGTGTTTAAAATTTCAAAAACTAATAGTAAAAATCTACTTCCTGGTGTGGTATAAAACTGATATTTGTCAGCTAGGTAAAGATACCACTAAAAATAAATAATATGTTCCAAATATAGTAAATTTGTAATTGGGATTTTGGAAAATTGATTGGGGAAGGGAGACGGAAGGCGTGAGGGGTTTAACATAAAAACACTTTTAGGTGTGGTGGAATATTCAAATTTGGCATACAGGTAAAAGAACAATTAATGTACATACCCTAATTCGTCTTAAAATGTGAAAGTAGAAGTTGTTTGGATGAATAACGAAAAAGGGGGTTTACATATTCCAAAATTAATACAAACAATTACTTTTCCATGTGGTATAAAATTTAAAATCATAAAGAAGTTATAAATAATAGTTCAGGTAGCCATTAAAGTCCTAAAATTACAAATGGAAAAAATATTGGCTAGGAGAGAGGAGGGCTGGTTAATTTTTTCTTAGGTAAAATGGAAGGAATCTCAACATGTAAGTCAATCGACATTCCCAAAGAGGCGAATGCAGTCTTAAAATATTAATTTTCAAAATGTAAGTACGGGAAATCGAAGATCTTGAAATATACACACCTATTATAAAACACTACTTTTCTCTTTGGTGTCTACCCCTTTTCAAACTTTTATTCAGTTTATATTTTTATTATATTTACTTTCCGCCTCTTTTAGTATTTTTTCCTTTTCCATTATCACCCCTTTTATGATTTTTATATTTTTGCATTATTATATACTTTTTTATATAAAAATTGAATTGATTTTTTTTTACCTTTTTTGAGGTTCGAAATTTCTCTACCCTAAAATAATTTTCCAGGTCCAAGCTTGATACTCCATGTAAAAAGGTTTGAACTTTTTTTATGTTATAAAAAGAGTATAAAGTGTAATAAGTGTCAAAAGTATAAAAGATGTAAAAGGAATAAAAAGGGTAAAACGTGGAAAAAGGGTAAAAGAAGTAGGCCTAAATTACATAAAAGGGATGGTTGAACAAAAAGGGCTAAACGTGTTGTTAAAAGATCAAAAATCTTTAAAAGGGCTATTAGTAAGAATGGTAAAAGGGTTAAACGGGATTAAAGGGGTAGCTTAAAAGTGGTAGAAAATAATGAAAATTAATTAAATTTACTTTTACCACTTTCCCCCATTTCTTTCCTTTTAGCTCCATTTATCCTTCCCTCCCTTACTGTCTTTCTTAGAATTACAATTCTTTTTACACTATTTACTTAAACTTAAAAAAAATTGTTTAGTTTTAATCTTTACCCTTTTTGTACTTTATTTTTTACCTTTTTACTATTTTTGTAGCATTGAGCTACAATAGGACCCGCCCCCATGTTAACCTTCACAAGTAACTCGCCTTTTTGATTCATACTACCCGCTCCAAATAGTATCGAAACTAATAAAATCCCTACAATAGTACTCTTCTCTATTGTAGTTCTCTTAGTTTGGTACAATATAATAAACAATTTTGAACAATATAAAAACAGAATATTATAGAATATTATTCTCTCTACAAATAAAACTGTTCATGTACTTACCGAAAGTATCTTCTGGGTAGAGTAACCACCAAAACGGACCAACACCTATAGAATCCTAGTACGGGGAGTTGACCGAGCCCACTATGATGTTCCAACAGCTGATGTCCACACCGATTGGATCAAAGCAAGACTAAAATTGGCTGGACAGAATTTGCCTCAGTTAGAGGAAGATTGCTTACCTGCCCTCTGATGGGAGAAACGTGAACTACGTCCACAACATCAGGTGATCGAAGAAATGTTCTGGAAGGCGGATGGAGCTCTAACAACAAATGGGCTGCGTGACTATCAAAAGCTTCTAGAAGGACGTCACCAACCGAGTGTTCTTTTCCCCCACCTTGCGTCCCTAGCAACGAAAACCCTATATAGAGTGATGTTCGTGTATTCAAAAAAGACTATTCACTTTGGACACTTGATGGAGGAGTGCGGTCCTGGACCAGGACAATGTCAGGATAAACTTTCATATTCTATGGACTTAAACTATGGCAGTTTATATTTTGGACTCTGACTTAAATTTAACTTTTAATGTTAGCCAAGCTAGGCGTCGTAATTTTTCTATTTGATAATATTTTTTTTACCTGAACATTTATTTTGAAATGAGACTCTATATTTTGTCTGTCGCCACTTGGGCGCTAGAGTCTACTGTATTTCTTAAATCTTTTAAGATAGCCACAATTATTAGTTGAATTTGTGTTGGGCACGTTAAAAATAATTAATTTTGAAATTGTGGTTACTAGTAATTGTTTTTATAATATTAGGGTAGTCTTTTTGTGGTTTATATTTATATAAATGAATAATTGTAACGCAACCCTTCTGACTGATAAAATTAATATTGAGATTAATTCACACTAAAATATTTTCAAATCTTTTGCTATGTATTGTTTGTGCTTAAATCAACTTTATGGGTTGTTCTGTCTCTTCAAGAGTGACCAATTTGATTGGAGGATATGTTACTTGTGATAACACTCACTCAGTTTAACTGCACGAAATAATTTTTTTTTCAACATAACTCAGTTTGATTTTTGAGTCCATGTAAAGATTCCTGCTATGTTGTTATTGCTTTGAATAAACAATTCATATTTCTGTTATTAAATCTTGCATATGATTTCCCTTTTTATATGTTCCTTAGTTTACGCCCCCTCCCTTTTATATTATTTGTGGTCGTAAATAAAAGGTAGTAGAGTGGGGTGTAATATTTTAATCCTTAATTACTATCCTGTTCAAAGCTGAATACTTCATGCTTGTTCTTGATATGATTTACTTAGATATTTCCTAGCTAATGGAGCGAGTTTCAATGATCACATAACTACAATAATAGTTAAATATTATCACAGTTTTCTGCAAAATATATGTTCCTTTTTAAAATAATCTTCCTAGAAAATTGGACTGTATTTGTAGAATATTTAACTCTTGAGACTGGATAATAGATCAGGCCCTTAGTACTTTCAATATGTACACAATGTGTAGATTACTTTTATAAATATTTAATATTTCCTTCTGCAATACTAATAGATCCTTTTAGATGATTATTTAGTTCTCAGATTTATTAGGAAATATATCTATCTTTATATGAATAAATGTGAAAATTGTTTAGTTATTAAAAAAAAAGTGATTTTATAGGATAATTATTATATTATCTGTCCCACGGAAGGATTATAGTTTAATGAAGTTTGATGATCGTAGATAAGATTAAGTTTATATGTTATTTAAACACAAAATTTCTAGATTTTTCTCATCATAGGTTTTATAGTACCAACATTTTGAAGATAAAATACAGACCAGCTTATTTTAAGGCAAAGCTAAAATAATCTAAGGGTATAATTTAAATGAATACCTTCACATTTAAATAATATTTTCAAGTCATAGCAACTATTTCTTAACTCACAACATTAAAATCCAAAAATAGTTTTTGAAAGCAGGACATTTTGTTTACCGAGAGCAATTTTAGATGGGAAAAACAATGTAGATATGTCTTTCAAGATGTTCTTACTGTGGAGGCTGGAATTTCAAGGAGGAATTCCAGATTCCAAAGTTGGGTTGGAATTCCCAAACAGTCTACAACAATCATCGTAGCAAGCCTCGCCTAAGATAATGCATTCCTAGGTTCGTTTAGGAGAATGGAATTTACCAGTATTTACATTGAAGTACCTCATGTTTTGCATAGTGACATACATAATCAATAGTTGACCGATATCTCCTGTAAGGTAAGGAAAGTTCACTTGAGATACACATAAGAACAGTATTAGCCCAGGGAGAGAGTATTCAATATAAGGTGGGTGCTGTTAATAGTACATTGTCTCAATAGTAGGATGAAGATGGAGGTCTTCAATACAAGGTGGGTGCTCTTAAATCTTCAATACAAGGTGGGTGCTGTTAATAGTACATTGTCTCAATAGTAGGATAGAGGTGAAAGTCTTCAATACAAGGTGGGTGCTTTTAATACGCACATTGTCTCAATAGTAGCATAGAGGTGAAAGTCTTAAAATAAAATCTGGGTGCTCTTAAGGCACCCGCCTCTGTAGGCGAGGAACTACCGTGCAGACGCTCAGCTCTAACGCAATATTTACTAATTTATACGTTATTTAAAAATATAGGTCACGTAAAAATAAAGAAAAATGATTCAAACAGGGTTGTTTCATTTGTGACCCAATTTTTACTTTCTCTCTATCTTATAGGTAGAGAAAGTATGGTGATCGTCAAAAAAATCGAAGTCGAGATTTTGATGAATTTTGACGTTTCATTACTTCCTGAATCCGAAAAAGTGGTTTTTGAATTTCCGTCTGTCTGTCTGTCTGTCTGTCTGTCTGTCTGTCTGTACCTCCAACTAGAGCCTAAACTATTTTACCGATTGAGCTGAAACTTGATATCTTGGGTTTTCATAGGGTTGCCCCGAGGGGTTTTTGGAATTGGACATCTACCCCTAAAATTAAGGGTAGTTTACTGAAGGGCAAAAAGAGAAAAAGTCGATTTTCTCAAAATCGGCTCTAACGATTTTGATTAAATTTCATTTATAAACATTAATAAATATTCCAAACAAAATGGCTACCCTCAATATTTCGGCAAAATGGCTTTAAGGGCTCCGGTCTGATGCGTCAATTAACATTTTTTATAATAGCTCCGAAACTATTTGAGATATGAAATTACTTAGCATTACAAATATGTATATATATTTATAATACAGATATTTTATCCGAAACATATTTTTATAAAATCAATAACTTTCAATCTATACGCAATTATATGAATTTTTTTAACTTTTTGGACATTAAAGTTTAAGTATTGCGACCGTAAAAAAAAACTAACCTGAAATGTTGATGGATGTCGACGTCTCATGACCCCCCGAACCCTAAAAAATAGTCTTTGCAATGCCGTCTGTCTGTGTGTCTATAAAAACTTAAAATTAAGGGTAGTTTACTGAAGGGCGAAAAGAGAAAAATTTGGTTTTCTCAAAATCTGCTCAAACGATTTTGATTAAAATTCGTATCTAGGCGTTGATTAAGATTATAAATAAACTGGCTATTTTCATTTTCCTATGAAAATGATTTTTAGGGTACTTTACAGAAGCGTTAATTTCCGTATCTCCACAACTATTTGAGAAACTAAACAACTTATCATTGCAAAATTGTAGGACTATTAGAAATAAAAAACTTTTATTTGACATATATTTTTATAAAAGCAACAGTTTCTGAGATATTTGCAAATATATTAATACAATTTTGTGAGCTTTAGTTGTAAACATATACTACTTAAGTCTTAACGCAATAATTCTCCAATGCCATAGAGTAATTAAATATAAGTATCTAAAAAAGTATGTTATTTTTCCTTAAAGCTCTTAGGAGAAATGTTTGCATAGCAATGATCTATCTCCATTTTAGACTCAATAGTCAATATTTACATTTTTTATTGGTCAAAATGTATAAATGAATAATTAAATATCAATGCGATGACTTGAAGATCTGCAACACCTTATAAAATGTTAAAATTTTAACCAGAAATCGAAATTTTAATACGAAGTGTTGACCCTTGTGGAAGACATTAAACTGTTTGAAATGCTCTTAGGTGGACAAAGATGCGCCTCTTTTCTCATTGATTCTATATCATTGTATATTATTTTATGCGTGTTCTTATGTGGAGTGGTGATAATACAATGTACATTATTCCGTTCAGAAATCTTACGAGTTTATAGAAAGAGAGAGAAAGTCTGTGCGGTGTGCCGTACCATTTATTTTTAGTTTTATTAATAGTGAATATGTGATATTTGCTCAATTTCAAAGTGTCTTTAAGCAGATATTTGCGTAGCTGGGCTATTATAAATAATAAAAAAGGTCCCTAAATTTAACCTTCCTCTAAATGATACAGTATTTTTAATAGTCTCACAACAGAACAATTTAAGACTTATTTTTTGTAGTTTAGGAGTGTCATAGCTGTTATTTTTCTAGTGGACAATGTCGCCACCAAGCCATTCACTTGGTCAGAAAAGAGCTGAAGAAGAAAGAATGATAAGCATTTCCACCTTTTTGGTGCGCATGCGCTCTTAAGTTTACATTTTTACATTCACCATTTGTTTTAACACAGCCTGGAACAAAAATTGGTGACGTCACAAGAATAGCCAGATCACCTTGTTTGCAACGCAGTGAACTCAGCGTAATGGCTCATATTTTAATAGGAACTAAGCACTATATATATATATAATATTGTGTTTCCAATCAATTTTACTTCAAGTATATCTTTGTTTATCTCTAGTTTTATTTTTATTTTTCAGCACCCCGTCTTGATACCTGTTCAGGTTGCACGATTATGTACTAATTATGCTAGTCAGCTAGGGATGACGAAGGTTTAATTTGCGCAGAGGAAGATTGGAAAACCATATTATAATAATCGCCCTCAATAAATCATCATTGAATACATTGATTTTTATATAAATAATCGTTTATTAGAAGTTTACGAATTACTGATTTTTCTAAGAATAATACTTTTGAAATAGCACTAGTGATTTTGCTCAAAATTAGTATCGGGTGCTATTTAACATTACCAATTATTTATCCTTATTTTTCGAAATTAAATTATTTTAAGAGTAAGTAGTATATTTACAATGAATTATAAAAAAAGTCACATATTTCTAACTGACCTTGAATATTGAGTTCAAAAGTATCCGGGAATAGTTTTTATTTATAAATAAAAGCACTTTTTAATTTTTAACATTTACTTATAATCTTAGGATGGTTTACAAATAGCTTATATTAGAACATTTGATATTTGTTAAATTTTTTTAATAAGTTGGTTTGAAATTGATATATAAATTATTTTTATTGTGATTAAGAGAATAATGAGTACATTTTTATGAGAAAAACTAACTTAAGGGCAGGTTACTAAAAACAATTTTTTGTAAATTTTCTTCCAAGCTTTAATACATAATGTGAGAAATTTTGTTCGATTGTGCTGTAGTAACATTAATTTTAAAACCCATACGGCGATGATACATTAAAAATGTTGCTGACTGCTGGTATAAGTGATTTGCCTGTGCGTGTATTGGCTAAAGTATATTCAAAACGTTAGGGAGAACAATATCTTAAAGCTAAAACTTTAATAAAACTAATATTATGTATTTATTAGTGGAGTCAGGAAATCCGTAGCTGTCACTTTTGATAGATAATGTCAATACCAATAAAATAATAATAATAATAATAATAATAATAATATATTTTTTAATGTTGACCGCAAAATATATGTTTCTATTCCTAAATTGTTGTTCCTACCAAATCAAGTTTTTGTAGGTTTTTATAGTTAAATAGTATATATTATATGTTTATATTCTATTACTAAAATTAATAGTATAAACTACCTTCCAAATTTTGTGATAAGTTATTTGTTTTCTTTCGTATTAGTGTAATTCAAAATAGAAACTTATATATACATATAGAAACATTCTAAATTTGTTTTTACATTCGATTACTTGTGTTTGTTTGTTTCCAATAAATTCAAAAAGAATTTATCGGATCGAGATGGGACCAATAGCTAGAGAGATGGGACTAATTCTCAGGTGTGTGATAACGCACTTATGCCTCACCACCGCACACAGAGGATATATAAGATACCCTAATATACCATTTGTCGTGAGACCTGTAACCCATAATTGGAAATTACCTCTACCAAAGCCTCCAAAATATGCAATACTTAGAGATGATGAACAAGAATAAGAGCCTTTATAGTATGGTGATGATGATGATGATGATGCTTGATCCAACTCTCGAAGTTTCTTGTTCATCTTCTGGACCACATTTACTTACTAAAGGAGATCTTAGTATCCTTTTTCAAGAATTGAACCTATCTAAAAGGTAATTAGAATATTAAGGCTCTAGATCAAAAGCTGGAATCTCCTCCATAAAGGAACAAAATTATGTGATTTTAGAGAGAGGCTTAGTAAATTTAAGGATTTATTTTACCTTTAAGATGGACTTGATTTTGCAATTATGTTTATTCTGTTTGGAATCACTTGGATACGAGTAAAAACAGATCAGTGGCGTTTATTTATTCTTCTAAAGTTAGATTGAAAGGTGTGCTTCTTAAAATGTAAATAAGTTTCCATTATTGCCACTAATTCTATCTGCATATATTATATACATGTATATATATTATATTTCAATTTCCATTTTCTTGCTACAGTGATGGCCAACAGTCGTAAGACCTATAACAGGCCATCACTGAAAAGTACACAAATACCTTACAAATAAATATAATTACACGAGAAAATAAGATGAATAATTATAGATAAATAATAAATTATTACACTGATGAATAGTTACAAAAAATTAGTAAATAATAATGATCAGAATAAAAAATATAAATAAAAATAATTAACTAGTAGTAAAGAATATATATTTTAAAAGCAGTATCAGCACGCAATAAATAAATCAGAATAAAGTAAATTTAATTATTATAGGCAGAACCTCTACATGGTAAATTATTGATATGAAAATTCTTTAAATAACTCTCTGAATTTAGTTTTCCTTTTATGATAGAAATGCAATTCAACAAATCTAGAATTGGCGCTATGGATACAATGGCCTAGAGGGCTCACCTTATAAGAGCTATTAAGAAATATTAATTTTGAATTACGAGAGGCCTGAAAAGGGAATTAAACACCTACATGATCAAGGGAAAATTTACAAGAAATGTTATTGAAAATATTAAAAACAAAAAGGGCATCACAATAGATTATATGTGAGAAGAGAGTTTGATGCCCTAAGAGGTTTCAAATTCCGTCATAATCATAATACATACAGTTAGAAAGGAGTTTATCATAGCACCCAGCGATAAGTTTTCTTAGAACGTTGTCAAACCTGAAAGAGTCAGTTAAGGTAATGGAATTCCAAGCAACACCTGCATATTCTAACCTAGATCTAACCAGGGCGTAATACAGACATATAAAAACAGTCAACTTTCTTAGATGATGAAGTAATAAATTTAATAATTCCAATTAATTTCTATGATTTGTAGATTACATGGTCAACATAATAGTTGAAGTAAAGTTTGTTATACAGGAGTACACAAAGATCATTAATATAAAGATTGAGTATTATGTTATCATATATAATAATATATTTTATATATTATATATAATATAGATATCAATAAATATTTATATTATGTATTATAAATAATGTAGATATCTAATAAATATTATATATAATATATTTATAATGTATATATAATTAATATATTATATACTATATATTAAATATGTAATATATTTATAATGTATTTATTATATTTTTTAAATATATATTATTAAAATGTATATAATATATATAATATATATTATATATGATATATATAATATCTATGTATGTAATATATTATATATATGATGTATATATTATATACATAATAAATTATATGTATTATAGATTATATTATATGTATTATATATTTAAAATTTATAATATTTTATATTATATATATTATATATAATATAAAAATATAATAATTTAATATATTATATATATTGTATAAAATATATATTATATCATATATATTGTATATAATATATATTATATATATAGATATGTGTGTGTGAATATGAAATTCATACAATAATAATCAAGTATGAATAATACAAATGGAATGTCTGTGGTGACTAGCAATTGCACTTTTTTCCTTGGACTAGAACCTAGTTTCACGAAAAACTGCTATTTTACTAGTTCATAGACTAACAGAGACCGGATATAGCATTACATACAGAAACAATGACCAAAGTGAGCATGACTAACCCAAAGTAGAGGAATTTTGTCGAATCCCTACTTGTTGATTCAGCTTGGTCGTATGAAAAACTTTGTCAGAGCAATGGATGATTTAAATACCTGAATAAATTCCCAAGAGTCAGTGATTCAAATATTAAAGAGGGTATCTTTGTAAGACCTTAGAAAAGATAAATGATTCAAGATGAGTTCTTTGATGGTCATTTTAATCACGGTGCTAAAGGTGGCATGAAAGTGTTTCAAGGGTATTTGCCAGAATTTATTGGCGGAAACATAAGACAAACCACTACAAAGAAGTCCAACGCCTTATCTCATTTGGTAACTTGTTTGACTAGTGAGATAATGGTACCGGATTCAATTCCCACCATGGCCAATCAATTTATCTTTGGTGTAATGCGGATTCACCCTTTAACAGTGATGAATTAAATGGTGGGGGCTGGATGTTGTGTCTGTTCTTGATTTAAGTTAGTTAGTAGGTCGTGTACTGATGTAATCAGTCGGTTCAGAAAGTTAAATACGTTACATACATTAAATAAATTAAAGGTAAATTAAATAACTACAAGTAAATAGTGAATGATCTGTTTAAATTTTATATGACCATGGGATTTAACATGGCTTTTAAAGTAAAATTCTTGGATTCACACCTGACTTTCTTCCAATAAAATCTTAATGTAGTCATCGACAAACATGGCAAACGGTTTCATATCCTTGGCATGAAAAAGTGGTATCAGGGCAAGTGTGGTCTAAGTATGACTGCTTAGTAATTTTGGCCCCTTGAGAGGGATGTTCATGAGTTAAAATAAAGCAGAAAATCGCAAATTCTTACCTTTTAGGTGAAATAGCGCTTTACTTTGTTTGTATTGTAAATAATACTGTAACTTTATAAGTGGGAATTAATCTAAATCCATACGTGATGGACCAATTCTAAAAAAATATTTAATTCAGTACAAACAAATAGTATTATATTCACCTATTTCCGCTTTTGGGACAAATTAAGGAAGATTTTCCTGAGCATTATAATGTGCCCTTATGTTTTAAATAATCTATAAATAGATTGGTATATTTACCTGTATTTATTTTTATTTTTGTGCAAAGCATATTACTTGTCCTTGATATTCATTTTTAGTTTTATACTAACCGTAACAGTTATACAAATATGTATTAATTATCCTAATTTGTTAAGAATAAGGTAGGTTGCATTTAGTGGAAGTGTACCCACACTTGCATGGAGACAAATAGACAAGTATACCATTTAGAAAACTTCAGTACATCTTACCTTGATTCGAACCCCAATATCCCCCATAATCGCCTGGCCAGTCCATTGTGAGGGAGACTAGTTAGACTATGTGGTCACTAAAGTTGGTTATATCATACATTAATGAGGTAAGGATTAGGAAGAATAAAATAAATAAATGTTTCCTTATTCACACGAAAGAAAGGTGGGAAGCTATTTTATAAATAAACACCTGAGTAAAGCTAGAATTTAAATCCTGAACTACTCATAGATAGAAAAAGCAGGTGAAAAAAAACTTGACTTTTTTTTCGTATTCCTACCGATATGGGTAAAAAATATATTTACTTATTAAATTAATTTATATTAAAAAGTGATAAATTTAAAAAATATCCTTTTTATTTAAATACAGAAAGCTATAAAAAATTTCCTCACCTAACATAATGTGGAGAAAGGAGTAAATTTTTTCGGTTTTCCTTAAAGTTCAACTTTTCTTCTCCCTTATCTCTATTTTGTAAATATGGTGATAGCTTGGAAGGGTAGTTTGACATGAAACACGCACTGTATTAAAATACAACGGTGACATGTTGTGAAAACTAAACATGAAAATATTTACCATGTTTCTTACAATAATTTAAAAGTTACTTTTCTATCCGCATTCACTGAGTCATCCTGTCCGGTGATTATGTCAGGCTTTTCAGTACGAAATGAAGTTAAAAAAGTTATAACTGAATAATTAGTTCAGTGTTGTTCCAAGACTATTTTTTTCCTCCGAAACTTCTTCTATTTACTAGCGTCTTCTGTTTTCAGTCACATTTTCCTTACGGCAATATTATACCCATCAACCTCTTTTCAATTTGGCCTCTACTCCCCAAAAATATGTTTCTAAAGTTGAAATTTTAAGCCTGAGGCTTTTAATATATCGTTAATTAAAACTTGGTATTTTGTTAAAATTAGAGGAAATTTTTATTTTATACAGGTTTATCAATTTTAATATCTAATTATAGTAACTATTCAAAAGGTTGGTAAGTACATACCTATACAGCTAATAGGGAAAGGCCTATATGTATTACACCTTTATTTGAAGACCTAATATTTATTGTAGATAGTATTATTTATTATTTTAAAGCAATATATGTCCTTGACTATTATTCTTTTATTACCACACCTTACTAACAATTCAGGTTAAACGCATATTATGTACTATATACGATAATTATTTAGGAATAAGGAGGGTTGGATATAGAGTAAGAGTACCCGTATTGACGTGTAGGAATAGAGGAAAACCAATTAGGAAAAATCACTCACACTGAACCCTACCAAGATTCAAACCACTATCTCTCTGTCATCGGTGGTCTAGTATATTGCATGAGTGATGCCTTAGACCATGCAGCCCCAAAGCAGGCAACTGAAAATTTAAAATTTACTAGAATATTATAATAATATACTAATACTGCTAAAATATTTTGTCACTCTGACAAGTAATGGCGTAATGAACAATTTGCAAAGAATCTGATGTTGTCAATAGCTCCAGAATGATTACTAATCATACACATGCTTTTAAATATATAAAGTTTTAGTGAGAGTCACGAAATTTTTCAATAGTTTTCACTAATATTATTAATAAAATTATTTCTTAACCAGTAAATCAAAGGCTGTGTTTATTTAATAATACACTTAGATAGCTTATAATTTAATAAATGTCCTTAGCATTAGGGTTTCTTAATAAAACATTTATTTTGAAGAGTTTCCATCGAATTGAAAGGGTTAGGGTTCGGCCAGACTGACAAGCGTGTGAGCGAGTGCGTGATTAGCTGATACCTCTCGTTATTAGTTGACGAGGAGGCTCCGAATCTTGGCTGAGTGAACTGAGGGTGGTTTTAACAAGTGATTTATTGTTGTGTTTTTCTCATTCTCTCTCCACGCTAATGGTGATTCTTATTTGTAAAAGCCTACTTTGATAATATTGACGTATTTTAACATATCAGTTTTATATATATAAATATATATATATAAGTATGGTTTATGATCTTAACAATTAAATTAGGCCGTTAGTAGCAAGTCTGCTAAAAATAAGAATTGAATAGTAAAACGGTGACCAGGTGGTCTAGGTGTAAGGTGTCTGACTTCTGAGCTGAGGGTCCGGGGTTCAATCCTCAGTCCCGGCACAGATTTAGCTGATTGCCAAACCCTTCCTTCACCTCTGACAAGACGTGTATTAATCACAA